>LUCM01004439.1:166621-249888 GCA_008360955.1 Fasciolopsis buskii | reverse complement strand
GTTGGCCGTACGTCAGTGTAGTTAGCCCGACGATCGCCGCTGCTAATCCTTGGGAGGTGTCTGTTGAACCCCTAACGGAATTGGAAGTTGAGTCGAATACTCGACTTCTAAAGCGGGCAAAAGCAGCCGGTACTGACTACGTTCCCCCAGTTATTTTCAAATTGGGTAGAGAAGCTTTGGTGGAATCAAGCACCAATTTGTTTCGTGATATTTGGAACTAGGAGCGTATTCCGTTATCGTGGGGCGAGTCACCGATTGTACCCATTTTCAAGAAGGGCTCACGGAGTGTCTGTAGCAATCATCGTGGGATAAATCTAATTCCAATAGTTACTAAGAACTTAGCTTCGATAATGCTGCGTCGTTTAACATCGATTTGCGAAGGCATTATCCGCGAACAGCAGGCCGGATTTCGTCCAGGTCGAGATTGCATAGACTAGATATTCACTGTTTGACAGTTACTGGGAACGCAGCAAACACATCGCCGTCTTTCTTCACTTAAAAGGAGCATTAGACTCATTAGATCTGAGACCACTATTCAGTGCTCTCCACCGGAAGGGTACGCCAGCAAAGATCGTAAACCTGTTGCGAGAATTGTACTCGAATACCCATTGTCGCGTGAGGGCATACGGTGAATTATCAAGTTCATTCGAAACGACTAGTGGCGTTCGATTGGGATGTCTCATCTCTCCATTCCTGTTCAACTTCCTCTGTGATCTAGATTACGCAGATGACGGTGTGTACCTGTTCGAATCCGCGGATCATGTACAACGCGCACAAGATAGATCCTCCAAGTAGGTTGCTCGGTCTGGCATGTGCTTTGCACCTTCAAATTGCAAAGTGCTGTTACAGGACTGGACGACAGTGGAGCCGAATGTGATATTGGATGGAGAGAAACTCACGATTGTAGACCGTTTCACCCACCTCGGTAGCTGCGTGTCGTACGATGGTAGCTCGGCAGTAGAAGTAAACACGCGTTTATCCAAGACTCGGGCAGCTTACGCTGGACTGAAGCACTTGTGACGTCGGTCTGATATTTCAGTGGAACTGAAGTTGAAAGGCCGTGTGTACTGTGCCGCAGTGCACTCAGTTCTGTTGTACGGTTTCGAGACATAGAGTATGCGTGTGGGAGATGTTTGTCGGTTAGAGGTTTTCGACCACCAATTTATACGTGGTATCGACAGGATTGGATGATGTGACCGGGTGAATAGTGTTTAGGTGAGGAATTCAGATTTAGATGCCGCTTCTCAAAGCACTTTATTTGGGCTTATGAAGCTTAATAAACTTCGCTGGTTAGGTCACGTGTTGCGTATGGGCAAACACTTGACTGCCATACCGTGTCCTATTTTGGGTTCCTCCCAAGGAATGGAAGAAGCCATGTCGAGGTCTGCAGATAATGTTGCAGCGTGGAATGAGAACATGTACAGCGAAATTAGGAAATGTAGGTTTCTCGCCTTTATGGTTGGAGTCCGATAGACCCGTCAGCCTGCTGGCTGGAGACACTGAATGATATGGCAATGAACCGTGGACAGTGGTGTCTGTATTGTCATTTCCTCCGGAATCAGAATAACCGAAAGAATGTGTTTGTACAATTAGACTGTGTTTCACCCTTTGGCTACTGCATCATTCCCAAGCACATGCACTCCATGTTCCGCTTAGATATTCAATCTTTTATTGGAATCGTGTAACTCGAAAAAAACAAGGCTCAATTTGGTTTGCCCTGCCATGTAACGCTGAGCGTTGATGACGAAGATGATGAGTGCATGCCACACGTGTGTACGCTATCATTTGACGTAATTGTTAGAGTGAATCATTTATTTTTTCAACCATCACCATCCTCGTTCATGAAATCAACTAAAACAAATTAAGTTTCCCTATGCACTAGGCAGCCCATGTTATTTTGTGAACGATCAAAACGCACAATACATCGTCGGTTAGAGTGCGACATGCTACCTGATCCGACTAGCTTAACAAATTTTCGAAGCACGCTGGCTGGAAAGCTGGGATCAATTAAATTAAAAGCATCAATGAGCACTAACTGCTTACCAAGAATCCCGCACATTCTACTGGCCAGGTGAGTTATAGCTTGATTCGCCCCGTTGTAACAAACAGGATTGTTGCTGATTGTTTGCACCTTCACGTCAGTCCATCCCAAATGGTAGTAAGACGTGGACGCAACACAAACCTGAGTTGGTATGGGAGATCTGCTGGTCCTAACAAGCTTTGGAGATTGAACATACTGTCGCTAAGGCAAAGTCCCGCAAGCTGCTTCACCTCATCCGAGCTACCGGTAGAAAAGCATTCGGTGTGAGCGAAACGATCTGTGAAGCTGACAATTTGCCTATCCACGATCAACAGTGACAACTTGTACGGTGAGCGGAGCACTTGCAAGCACAATTTAGCTGTCCCTCAACGTCCGCGCCTAACAAATAACTATTTCGGCAAGAGTCAAATGACCCGTTATAACAGATCGACCAACTGAGGCGGAGATCTTCAAGTAAATCCGAGCCTTAGGATATCATAAAGCGCCGGGCTCCGATGGTCATTCTCCGACTCGATTTAAAGATGGAGGAATAGAACTGGTCAGAGAACTTCAAGTTTTGTTCTCGAAGATCTGTTACTCCAAGAGGGTTCCTTTTGCGTGGGAGGAGTCGATCATTGTCCGCATCCTCAAAAACGACTTGCGCAGTGACTGCGATAACCATAAGGATATTAGTCCAATGCCGATATAGTCAAAGCAGGTTGTGTCCGTCCTTGTTCGCAGATTGTAGAACACTCGTGAAAGACAAACTCTTGAGGATGCGTCGATCAAATATTCACCTCTCGACAGGTGTTAGAACAGTGTTTTACTTTCACAGGCCAACGGTCATCATGTTCTTGGACATTTGCGCAGCCTCTGACTCTGCTGACAGGTCAGCAACATGGCACTGTTTGTTGGGAAATGAAGTATCTGAGACATGTGTGTCGGTCCCCAAAGTGCATCAGCCTAAGTTAAGGTTTAAGGCTGACTTTCACTACTCTGCTTGGGCTCCAATGGAATACGGCAAGGCCACCTTATATCCTCCTTTGCTTTCAAATTTGTCATGGAAGATGGTGGGCAGAACGCTTTATCAGGCCTTTCAGACTTTGGAGTTGAACATCTCCCAAGGAACAGAGATTTTGACTTCGAGTATGCCGATGATATCACCCTACTGAGTGACAATGCGCAGGCAATTCAACACACGTTGGACTGCTTGACAATTGAGGTATCTAGGTAGAGTTTGTGCTTTGGACCTTCAAAATACAAAATACTTGTTCAAGACTGAGAGGAACCTGTTCCCGCACTCACCGTTTGAGATGATCGGTTGGAGGAAGTCAGAAGTTTCAAGTATCTCGGGGTCCTGATCACACTTGGCCGAGGCGTTGGGGAGGACGTCACATCACGAATTGTGAAATCCAGGGCAGCTTTCACAAACCTGCGTCACTTGTGGAGCCACCGTGACATCCGATTTTTCCTCAAATGAAGGGTGTACAGCACCACAATTCGTACTGTTCTCCTTTACCGTTGCGAGACTTTGCCTATCCGCCTTGATGATGTCCGGCGACTTTTTGTTTTTGACCACCGATGTCTTCGAAACGTTGCTTGTGTCTGGTGTGATCGCCGGATGAGTAACGACGAGGTGCGTTGTCGTGTGTTAGGTGCAGATAGTCGTCCTCTGATTGAGATATTCGGTCTTCGCGTCTTCGGTGGCTTGAACGCGTATTGCGTATGTCTGCCGATCGTTTAACTTCTCATTTTCTTTTTGCACATGTTGGGAAAGGCTTGAAGAAACGAAGTGGCGTTTAGACTATAACTTTGCGTATACGTAAGAAGAATTTGGGTATGGTTGGGTTTTGGCCTTGTTTGGTGTTTCCCGCTTTCCTGACTGGAGCCTAATAGACGAGGATCGATGTTGTTTTTAGACATGTCTGGAGAAATGCGATTAGGAACTGGAGTGAGCTGCGTGAATTGTGTATGGCCTATCTGTAGAACGTATCCCACTTAAAATTACCAGATATCTACCAAAAATCACAAATGTGTACGTTGTAAACACAAAAGCAAACATTTTGTTTGTAATGTTTTATTATTCTCTTATTGTCTGTCCTCCCCTTCTGTGAATTTCCATTTATATGTTACTGCGTTGCCACGATGAAGGTTTTGCAGTCCGGTTTATTACATTATGTATATAAATGTATACTTTTTTTTTCGATTTGTTCTGCGGAGGGTTTATGCTGTGTACATCCAGGTCACAATTCTGGTCATCCACACTGCTGCTCCTTTATAGAAATTATCTATATTACCTTTGGTTCTTTTGCAAATGAACCGCTACAGACTTTCTGCGCAAAAATTCCGAATACAAGAGTAACTTTACTTTACTTTTCTTTTTTTCTCATATTCAAATGGCAGAAGATAAAAATGATTCAACGTCTACTTACCCATACAACCATAACAATATGTGGCATAGGTTAGGGCATTTTTTATATTACTCAACCGCTTCGGCAACGAGCTGTGTGGCATGGCTTTCTTCAAAGCTTTGAGAAACACCGTCAGATAGGAGGACAGCGAGAACTGATACATTGGTCCAACCATGGATAGATCGGACAATACGAAGAACAGAATGGCCCCGCGTCTGTAAAAATTAAAGAACAAGTGAAATAACGCTATGAACAACTAATTTGTTCCGTCATTCCTGTTGATCGCATGGTAGTTGTCGCTTGACATTAGTTTTACTAAGCCCATCGTGCAAATACCACGTAATGCCGGTGTTGACAGAAACAGTCACTTAGTCTAATATCCTTGTGTCGATTCAACGAAAACTCACCTGAACTGAGATTAGCGTTTGTTCATCTACTGTTTAAAGGTAGTTGCAGATTTAACTATCGAATTCGCGCTATTCCACAATGAAGTTCCTCACGGCGTAGTTTAGCTTATTCAGTTCGATGATGTTAGTTACAGCGGCCGTGTGTGTAGGCGGCTTCTGTCGATAGATGTCACTTATGAACGTGACCAAATAATGGTTGAGATGAATCTTCTCGTAAAGAGAGAAAGGATGGAAAATGAGATTAGTAAAAACCGGGTTATAAATAAATGTTTCATCTAAACACGTCTCCGGATTGTTAACTGACCAGGAGATTCGCACGTTTTGCTTAAAATTGGTGACAGCATAATTAGCGAAAGTGATCCCCTCATTGGTAAACAAATAAGCAACTGAGAGAGATAGCCAGTGAGAATAGTAGTAGCAAACATGCAAAAGTGAAGAATGGGCAAATATCCAGATCGCAACCAATCAAATCGTTCGATGGGCGCCAGCGTCTGATTGGTTTAGACAGACAGAGCCTGTGAACGCCTATTTGCTACCCGTGAGTGTACATGTGAGGACAATGTGAGTTTGTTCTCTGTCTCTCTAGTGTGTTTGCCTGTTTGATCGCAAGTTTTTACTCCATGCGAACATAATATTACCCAATAACGTACTAACAAAATCACCAGAATTTTCATACATTTTATCTAGTCTATTCTATGACTGGAATGTGATTTTAATTTGTTTAGTCTACACCAGCTCCTCAGTGATCGAGTCTCGCCCCGCTCGGATCTGCTGTAGTAGATCATTCGGATCCAAAAAGACCGGTCTAATTTTCGATCTCGTGTTTTGCAAAGCTCAGCGATCCACCACTACTGAATGCATATGCGACCGTGGATGTGAATGGCGTAATTGAAGTTGATGCATTCTTTCACACACTAATAGGGAAGAAAATCGAATGAGGCAACCGTTCTTCATACTACGAAGTTTCGATTTGCACGTGGCGCAAGCAATTTTGAATATCACCGTTATTCCAGTCTTAATCATCGGCTCTTAAAATTTCACTTACCATCAGAAAACAAATTTAAGTGATATTTTTTTCGGACGGGGGGCAAAAATGATGGGGAAAAAGTAATCTACTTGCAATAAACAGCTTTCTATCTCCAAACAAAGCGATCTGTTCAAATCGCTCTATGATCGGCTCATGTAGTTAGGAAACCTTCACCGCCTTTAGGTTTGGATGAAATTTTGTCGGACATTTTGCTATTAAGAAACGAAACAGTGTGACGAACAAGCTCGTTTTCAGTTATTTGTAATCATGGCAATACCAAAAATTGTACATGATTTACTACAAATGAGAGGGGGATGATAGGTTACAGCTCTAGTAGTCAAAATATGTCCAATATTTCGTGTGTGTATGTGTGAAACGGGTGGTGGTCGAAATTATAGGTTGGTAGGATGCGATTCACACCCATGACCCGAGTCTGCAAGGGATTCGATAGATTTTCGGGGGTGCCGAGTGGGCTAGGAAAGCTCCAATGTTTGCACGAACTGATTTGGGAACACAACCGGGGATCGTAGAGACGAATGCATACGGCCTCAGCTGTAGACATCATCCGGGACTTCAGTTTTGATAACCTACTCCGGACTTTGTAGATTATTCTGAAAGCTTCAGTAACATCCACTACGTGGTTGGAATCAGCCAAGTGTGACCATAGCACTGGTGAGTTTTAATCGTTCCAAGCCAAGCCGGGCGGTGTTCACGAACCCGTTCGGATAGGCGTCTGGATGTACGGCTAATATATGCAGCCCCACGAGAATAGGGGAATAAGTATACACAGAATGAGGCCATAGAATCCGGCACACTATATTTTAGGCGTGACTGCATGAGTGAATTTGATATAAACGGGATTTACGATTTTGCTGCGTCAAACAACTTATCGGCAGCTCCGGACAGTCTGTGATAGATGACGCCCGCTGAAGTGTTACCCTTAAAGGACAAACTTATGTACAGGGTGCTCTTTTCCACAGTTGCTTTCTTATGCCCTTCTTCAGACTGTCCCATGCTTTCCTCAATGAAACGTTCAGGATAGCCGTTCTGCCGAAACGCATCCCGTAGGAAAACAAGCTCCCCCTCCACAGTATCTTCGGTACAGATTTTTCGTGCCCCTTGACTAGGCAACTTATCGGGTTTCGTTTTAATTTAGGCGGCACGAAGCTGCTGAAGTGAACATACTGGCCGTTCCAAGTAGGGTTCCTGTGTACGGAGAGCCGTGCGGAGCCATCCACTCGGCAAACATCCTGTTGTTTTCTTCCTTTTCAAGTGTGAATTGGACATTCCGATGGACCTTGCTGAATGTGCGCAGCGTGCGTGATATTGACATTCTCGTCTACCACGTAAATAAGATCGTCTACGTAAGGTTTGTAGGGTACAAACTGTACGATCAATGGCTGTAATAAAGTATTTTCTAGTTTTGCCACAAAAACGTCGCCGAATAGAGAGGCCAGAGGCGATCCCACTCTCGTCCCATCTTTTTGCGATAAACCTCCCCACTAAATTTGAATTGGACATTTTGTGTGCATGTGCAAAAAAGCTACTTTAGTTCAACCACAGGCACACCTACGTTGATACTGCTCTCAAGAATGGATTCTCACATGCAATCAATTGTTTCACTGATTGGCACCTTTGTGAACAGAGAGGTAACATCAAGTGAGAGCATTCGCTTCCCAAAACAACTAACGTTCTGATAACTTCCACGAAATCGAAGGTGTCCCGTAAGCTGTGTTTTGAGAATGCTAACCTCACCGGCTCCATCAGTCCAGTTAACCACTTCGCTAGTATGTCATAAGGCGAGTTGCTCATGTCTAGGATAGGTCTCAAAGGCACTCCTTTCTTGTGTACCTTCGGCAGCCCGTATAGTCTCGGAATAATCGTCCGGGAAGTAACATTATTTGCAGAAAAGGTGTCTAAAAAGAAACTCAACGGAACTTACCATTCCTTAAAGAATGTGATAGTCTGCCAAAATGAGATCCTCAAAACCACTGACGAGGGAGAAAAAAGATTCCAACACAGTAATAGTAATTGAAATAGACAAACTAATGTCAAAAATCAACAACTCCCGAGTTGTTTCACCTTGCTGCCGGCCTGAATGAATCCCGCTGACGTTCAACATCTTTGGCAACTATGGCAGCTTGAGCCAACTGCTTGCTCACATCAACTGCCTTGTTCTTTGTGTCTTCCAGAGTACCGATCAGTTCCCAATTGTCCAAAATATTCCCGGTTTGTGTGGCCAGTTCGAGCAACAATCGGTCTTCCAGTTCCTTCAGAATACGCTTGTTTTCACTAGACATAAATAGAACGAAATATTGGGGAACACATTGCAATATCAAAAAATTTGATTCAATTTTGCGGAACAATCATTGGAGTGGAATGTTTCTCAGCAAAATTGCACAAGCGATTTGACTAATAATGGTCAAGTCTTTCACATCGTCTTACAATAACATGCGGCTGATATGGGTTTGGTGTTTGTCTTCTGGTTTAATCTGATGTCACTGTAATCAAAAACAACCAACTGAGGGGTTTCTTTGTTGGAGTCTAAAAAATTAAATCTTCGATTTCTTTCCGCTATCTATTCTATCAAAAGATTAGACAGAAAATATTTTACTAGTCTTTCGGATGTGAATAACTTTATGTAGTGTGAAAATCATTTCAAAATTCACGATATAGCTCTTGTCTGTAAATTACCACGATTCCTTATCAAATGGTAAAATTAACGACAAACACGCACTTTAGATTTAGGTTAATACATTCAACCGAACTATATTTCGCTTTCCTTGATTAACCAGGCGACCGTCTAGCATCACCTTATCTCTTCTTGTTAACTTTTCATCCATTTTCCTTCGCCCATTTACTACGAACCGCGAATCCAATAAAATAAGAGCAAAATACTTGGAGGCCTTTTCTTTTCATTTAACTGCACACCTTACAGAAGTTGCCTTTTGCGAATTCTTGGGCCTTGAAATCTTGAATGTAAATCCGATTATATTCCCTGTCAGCAACCCTCTACGTGGAACAAATAAATACATTCCTCAATTCATGACACTCTCTTAAAGTGCTTGTCTACGACCAGCACATGTCAGATTTTGTCTGTAAATCAAGTAGACGACGCAGAAAACTAAACTCACCTCGTTTCCAAAATTAGCGCCTCACGCCGTTCCTCCAATTCATGATGCTCGTGTTTGACCAACGCGCTGAGCAGTTGGCCCTCTAGACCGGTCAAAGTAACGGTGTAGTTGATCACCAGGGCACGACTGTACAAAGTGGCCGAGAAATGTGGATTGGCCAATTTGGTGACGATGTACAACCGAAAATTTTGATCATATTCCACTTCGCGATCACCCATCATGACTATCTCGCGTCCTTTCTCCTCTGTGGAAAGAAAAACCCACGATAAGTAAAGTGCAATGTTTGTTGGGAATACCAACAGGGACCATTTCTAACGACAGCCATGATTGTGGAATATCATTTCAATTCCACATCAGGGAAGAGATGGAAATTCCTTTTAAACTAATGAAACGTATTTTGTGAAAAGTCATATTTCCCGAAATGGTTCTTGCTTCATGTTATTCCTTTCATCTATGGCCATTTTCTTCACTTTTTAATCATAAGGCGAATCACGATTCTGATTTCTGCAGCTTTCGGCTGCCAAACGAAGGTGATTCTTCGTTAATCTGAGCAGAACGGCGAGTTATATCACCAACGGAATGCTGCTCACTTATTATAGTCGAAAGTAAGGCAACACATACCAGCTAGTATGGAGTAATACGAAAAGCGTTGGGATGGAGCATACCGGACTAACTTCTCTCACAGTATTTCACATAGAGTAAAAGTGATGCAGTTCTTATCCGACTGCTTAACGTGGAGCAGAAAATTTTTGGACTAATAACTTTGTAAAGCATGTTAAACGGCAAACTAGCAAGTTCGGTCGGCCACATGTCATCATCGGTTGTTTTAATAGGAGCCCAAATTATGCCGGTTAATATAAAAAAATACTCGGGATCCGGTTAAAATGCCTCACTTTCACGAGGTCCGGGGAATATAGCCGACTCATATTCTAGGGTGTTGATCATTCGCGCACAATGTAATGAGCTCCGTGCATGAGAAAGACACGATTCAGATAAACATGAACGAGATCTTAAAAGGCCAGAGGGACGGGAGTTCCAAATAAAATACTTCTGATCCATTCTCGAAATGATACATACAATAATAACATTTATATTTATACATACACAAACCGGATTGAAACGAGCAATATGACAACGCAAAAACATGCAAACGGAAATTCAAAGAAGGGAGACAAATAAGATGGAAAAATAAGAAAACATAAGGCACAACGGTTTACTGCAATTTCCCCTAAAACATTGCGCAATTTTTAGTTGTTTTATGGGGATTTCTAAGAGCGATACGTATAACAGATAGGCCATACACAATTCACGCAGCTCACTCCAGTTCCTAATCGCATTTCTCCAGACATGTCTAAAAACAACATCGATCCTCGTCTATTAGGCTCCAGTCAGGAAAGCGGGAAACACCAAACAAGGCCAAAACCCAACCATACCCAAATTCTTCTTACGTATACGCAAAGTTATAGTCTAAACGCCACTTCGTTTCTTCAAGCCTTTCCCAACATGTGCAAAAAGAAAATGAGAAGTTAAACGATCGGCAGACATACGCAATACGCGTTCAAGCCACCGAAGACGCGAAGACCGAATATCTCAATCAGAGGACGACTATCTGCACCTAACACACGACAACGCACCTCGTCGTTACTCATCCGGCGATCACACCAGACACAAGCAACGTTTCGAAGACATCGGTGGTCAAAAACAAAAAGTCGCCGGACATCATCAAGGCGGATAGGCAAAGTCTCGCAACGGTAAAGGAGAACAGTACGAATTGTGGTGCTGTACACCCTTCATTTGAGGAAAAATCGGATGTCACGGTGGCTCCACAAGTGACGCAGGTTTGTGAAAGCTGCCCTGGATTTCACAATTCGTGATGTGACGTCCTCCCCAACGCCTCGGCCAAGTGTGATCAGGACCCCGAGATACTTGAAACTTCTGACTTCCTCCAACCGATCATCTCAAACGGTGAGTGCGGGAACAGGTTCCTCTCAGTCTTGAACAAGTATTTTGTATTTTGAAGGTCCAAAGCACAAACTCTACCTAGATACCTCAATTGTCAAGCAGTCCAACGTGTGTTGAATTGCCTGCGCATTGTCACTCAGTAGGGTGATATCATCGGCATACTCGAAGTCAAAATCTCTGTTCCTTGGGAGATGTTCAACTCCAAAGTCTGAAAGGCCTGATAAAGCGTTCTGCCCACCATCTTCCATGACAAATTTGAAAGCAAAGGAGGATATAAGGTGGCCTTGCCGTATTCCATTGGAGCCCAAGCAGAGTAGTGAAAGTCAGCCTTAAACCTTAACTTAGGCTGATGCACTTTGGGGACCGACACACATGTCTCAGATACTTCATTTCCCAACAAACAGTGCCATGTTGCTGACCTGTCAGCAGAGTCAGAGGCTGCGCAAATGTCCAAGAACATGATGACCGTTGGCCTGTGAAAGTAAAACACTGTTCTAACACCTGTCGAGAGGTGAATATTTGATCGACGCATCCTCAAGAGTTTGTCTTTCACGAGTGTTCTACAATCTGCGAACAAGGACGGACACAACCTGCTTTGACTATATCGGCATTGGACTAATATCCTTATGGTTATCGCAGTCACTGCGCAAGTCGTTTTTGAGGATGCGGACAATGATCGACTCCTCCCACGCAAAAGGAACCCTCTTGGAGTAACAGATCTTCGAGAACAAAACTTGAAGTTCTCTGACCAGTTCTATTCCTCCATCTTTAAATCGAGTCGGAGAATGACCATCGGAGCCCGGCGCTTTATGATATCCTAAGGCTCGGATTTACTTGAAGATCTCCGCCTCAGTTGGTCGATCTGTTATAACGGGTCATTTGACTCTTGCCGAAATAGTTATTTGTTAGGCGCGGACGTTGAGGGACAGCTAAATTGTGCTTGCAAGTGCTCCGCTCACCGTACAAGTTGTCACTGTTGATCGTGGATAGGCAAATTGTCAGCTTCACAGATCGTTTCGCTCACACCGAATGCTTTTCTACCGGTAGCTCGGATGAGGTGAAGCAGCTTGCGGGACTTTGCCTTAGCGACAGTATGTTCAATCTCCAAAGCTTGTTAGGACCAGCAGATCTCGCGATCCTTACGGAAGCGTGCATTGTTTTAGGATTCTGATTACGATTCTTGTTTCATTCCATTCGAAATATTTGTTAATTAATCAGCTCGTCAGATTTACGAATCTCTTGATATTGTTGACAGAAACATTGCCAATTTTCTTCAGTGCGGTTTGCGTCAGATCTTCGTGATAAAGGACTACAAATGTAAATTTCTACTTTACACTTCTTCCTAAATGTTTCTCGACAACTTTTATTGTTCTTTTTTTAAACCATAAGCAGTAACCATGGTAACTGTCATCACTATTCTTAGCATGCATTGGAATTTGTGGATCAAAATTTGTCCGTCAGGAAGGTTTCCTCGCTAGAAGCTGGTAAACAAACAGTTGTCGATTGAGGGGCAATGCAGGTTGCTTCGGCTCTGTTTATGTTCCGGTTGTTTTAGTAACCGAAAGTAAATGTTGAACAGTATCTGAAAATACACGGTATTTTAACAAAAGGATCAGACTTAGTTTACTGGCTATCAGAAACTGGGAAAAAGACAATAAGCAACATGGGAGACACACGCACTGGGAATATTGAGTATGTACTAAATTAAATGGACGTATTCGAACAAAGTGGATGAGGAAAGGCTGACGGTGTTCAGTGTTGTGTTAGGGTGAGGGTAGTCTGACGGAATGCGGCAACGTTTTTGAAAATAGCTTTACCCAAAGTAATGTTACTTTTCACTATAAACTTTAATGCACTTTGAAACGGTCTCATTACTTCTCGATTTGCAGAAGAGTTGGCAACTGTTGTATAAGTGCTTTTATAGTGTCCCTCCTTATCTGCGCTCTGCTGGTGATGAGTCCCCGATGTGTTCATATGTCGAGCGGTGAATCATCTATAAATCCGTGTAGGACACACAACTATTGACCAGACCAAATGAAGAACAAACGAGTCATGGGCTGATAAGCATCGTGAATTTTGAACAGATGTGAGCAAGACTGTTTTCTATCAGCGAATGTTTTGTTATCTCTTCGGGAAACTCACAACTGAACACCGACCTTGTCCACAAATATCATGGTTCTATGGCGAGTAAGAACAGAAACGCAGAGATTGCTAAGATCTGTCCAAGTTGAAATGTAACAGCAACATTGGACATATTCTTTCAGTTAGAATCACCATATATTAGGCATATCAAACTATGATGGTGTAACGGAATTCCATAAAGAAAACAAAAAGACAGGTCAATTTACTTCGAATATTTCGAGCGATGATATTATTCATTGCCGGATCCAGGTACTCTTCAACTCCTTCGATCATGCACGGTAGTCCAAGTTTAATCGCGTGTTCAAGGGTACGCAAAAAATTCGGATCATTTTGTGTAGTGATCTGTGTGGTAGGAAATGATGAGAAATACATCCAAGATTAACTACTACTGCCAATATAATCCGCTGGAAACGTCGATCCTCCAACTATGTGCAACCGATAAATCAGGTAAATATTTTCATTTGATATAAATTATAAGGAGTGCAATCGGTTCACATGCTTCAACTTGCATAATCATAAAACTGACCATTAATTGAGAGCGTTTGGCCGGGTTCCAATCTAACAAAACCCAAGTATTGGTGTGTGTCTATGCTTGGCTCATGTGTCTTACAACCTCCATTACTCTATTCTTTCACATTGATGTGGTCGTAATTCCACAAGAGTGAAATTATTACTGGTCATAATTACAGAGGCAGCCTTCACCTGCTCTATTTCGTTTCCCAGTACAGTGTGTTCGCTAACAAAAACATTGTATTAGAACTGGCAACCGAATCGCGAATATGGTATTCAGTTTCAGTTTTAACAGTTATTCGCGCACTTAGGTGTTCGAATTACGTCTCCCAAATTACAGAGGTATGGACGAAAATAGAAATAAAAGTAGAATAGTGACGGGACATATGTAAACAAACAAGTGCCGTATGATAAAGGAAATATTCCGCGTGCAAGGACGCTAGTGAATGCATCATCTGGCTCTATTATTTCAAGCTCTCGGGCAAAGGGATCTCGTGGACCCCAACCCCGAAGTTTTACTGAACCTTTACAGGCTGGTTCATTGGTTAAAAGTTCCGCAACTGCTAACATATTCTTGGACTGACCATTTTAACGCATTTTCAGCTGCTATACAAAGCTGAAAACAGCACAGAGTTCAATGCGAAAATCTGGACACGCGTAGAAATGATTTCACTAGCGTTTGCAAATTGGAAATTTAAAACCTACTAATTTCTCCCTTTGATTGATATGACCACTGGCAAATATTACGAAATCATGCCAGCCTTATCCCCAGTTGCGCGCGGACTGACTTTAGCAGTATTTGGCTTCCATTTCCATAACCGGTGAACTTGTACCAACGTAGTATGATTTTGATTACCATTTCACAGCACTACCTACTCAAAAGAGAAAAGGGAAAACGAGAAACCGTGTAAGATGGACTCCAGAATAATAAGCTGGACAACTATATGCAGGAGCGCTACGGATTGTGACGCTGAGCTATATCAGTTGTTGTCTCCAGCTACCGCCTTGTGGGGGGGGAAGGACCTCGTGGACTCCAGCCCGAAAGTTTAACTGTGCCTACACAAGCTAGTCCTCTAGTTTAGGCTTTCGTACTTTTTCCATGTCGTCGACTGATCGAGTACTTTCATCCGTGCACATATTTTTGCACACAATATACTACGAGGCAGGCGATCTGTGGGCACGCGTTATACATGACCTAACCACCTTAACCCATTTGAATTCAGAGCTCCTTCCAAGGCAGAACTTTAGGGCCCATCATTCATGGCTGTTGTATACATCCGAAATGTTTAGGAACACAATGTTGCAATTCTTCTACCCGCCTTACAAATGGTGATTCACAGCACATCCCGTGTAGCAGAAGTAATGTGAACAATCCGAAGTCATTTTTCTGGTAGACATCTGAAGATCTGCTTGAACAGCAGTCTGTAAGACGAATTTGACTGCTTCAGTTGCCAACGTTCAGCGGATTACAGAACGGAACTTGTCACCACGAATTTCTTCGCAGCGGATCGTACAAACTATTCCACTCAAGATATAGACGTTTGAATTCTTCTAACGTAGATGAAAACTGTGACAAGACTAACTCAGCTTTGTCACTCAACTTTAGGTTCATTGCAAAGATTGACTGAAAATGAAATAACTGATCAGAGTGAAGTATAAAATAGTGAGCAGATGAACACTGCTTGTATTCTGTTCCAATAGCACTTTTATTATTACCTGAACTTTGCACGGGCTCAACTTGACCTACCTCACCCATGTGCATCCCGATTCTTCCGAGACCTTTCATTCGTGGCCCCTTGAATGGTCATGATGGGCACAGTTTAACCTGGCTCATATCCCATCGAGTACCAACTCAGAATCCACTGGGTTTCACTGGGCTTGCACATGATGTCGCAACTCCGACTGGGTCGTTATTCGCCGGATCTGTGTGTTGCAACCAAACAAAGTAGGCATCTGTGCATGTCTATGTTGGCGTCAGAATAAAGATTTTCTTCCAGTTCCAGAACGTAGATATAGGTCGCAGATTACGGCCTGAGAGCAGATCACGTGGCAATTACCAAACGGATACCTTCACAAAAGAATTCACCGTCATTCTTGCCACTCGGTAAAATCGCTGACTTCGGGGTCTGCTTCACTTTTCCAGATGAACCCCAGGAATCTTCTTAGTTTTGATCCTATTACCTCATCACCATCTGTGATAAAGGGCAAGGATGGTCCAGCAGTCTTATGCCTCCTTTGAGAACCCTTCTTTCTAATGACCTCTATTTCTGACATTTATCTTGTGGTTACGCTTGTAGGCAAAAGTGGAAGGCCCAACTGAACCGTTCACTAAAGTCTTCTGCCCAACGCTCCAGACAACACCCCTGGGAATGAACCATTGACTGATCAGATTCCGATTTTGGTTAGATTATACCCAGTTTTCTTGGGCTCTCTCGGATATTGCTGACAGCAACACTTTCCCATTTCCCTGCATTTTTTGCCCACCGCTGCTCGCGGTAATTTCCAAGCTTTCCGGTCGGATAAGGTGTCAATGATTTGCGCATTTCACTGTATGTGCCACACGGGGGGACGACATTTGAAGACAAACACCGCCTTTCCTCCTTCGCTGGCGGGGGTCAAGTGGGCTAAGCGTCTGTCACCGAAGAGGTCAAAAGTTCGAGTCCCAGGTCCGCCGATTGCTTTGGCGGTTGATAGACGGCAGTCTGTTGCTGCCCCGCTCGTTGTCACACGCAACCTCGTGAGATCTCACGTGGTTCTATGAAATCCTCAGTTCCAGAGCCAGGATTTTGCCCCATTTTCGGAGCAATAAACCATAAAAGCTATTGGGTGTGCACCTTCCAGCGCAATCTTTTTCCAAGAGTTTCATAAAAGACAATTGTAAACTATTGAGTGAACTATGACCTGACCTATGCATTAATGTAAAAGCTTATCAATTACATACTTGAATTTATCAGCAAGACCGACCAAAAGGCAAAATTCTATCTTATGCTATTGCAACTATCACAATACGCTTGTGGATGGTAATTACACTGTCTCGTGAATGTAATGAAAGAAAAATTCTAAACTCCATTTACCCGAATTGAACGTGACTCATCTTTAGGGTTCTTTTCCATTTCTTTTATCCACCGCGCTGCTTGCCCTTGAGGGTCGATACATACGGGACACGTTGGCCCTTTTGTGGTTAAGATGGCATTTTGAATACTCAATTCATCGGATGGTAAGCCTTGGGAATTCCACAAAGCCACTTCCACATCAGAACCCAACATTTGAGTGACTTGAAAATCGTCGCTCATTGGGATCTGCAATTTGATATGTAGAAGGTAAAGAGGGAGCAATACCGGCGGATAATCAGCGAAAAACAAACCATCTTGTATGTATTGTGGTATGATAATGTTAGTCACTTAATCCATACGGCCTAATGTCGTCCCGAATTTAACTCATTCCACTTCCGTCCAGTTAAACTTGGTTGGGCTACTCCTACCATTAACGATACAATGTCATACTCCAGTTTCCGTTGGTTCATCAGGGTATTAAAACACGACAGGAATGTGTAATCACAAAACGCCTTAAGACCACGAACTGATGCAAATGTCAGGAAAGACGAATTTGAATGAAGCTGCCTCACTTACCTTGGTGCTCAGCTCTCATCTAGTCGATTGACAGATGAATCTTGTGGACTCTAACCCGGAAGCAAAGCTCGCCCAACCCAAACCACCTTGCTGGTTAAATAGTCTTTTTCTAACTGATATGCATAAAGAATATCACCCACCCATTTTCTGAAAATTAATAGAAGAAAAAAAGCACTCCAAGATAAACTTCCATTGGGGACAAAAGACATTCAAACAAAATGCTTCGTCTGACATATGATTCCTTAACTACCCCTTCCCCCAACATCAATTAATAGGAAATGTACGGAACTATTTATTCGTGATTACACGGTACATTCTGCTTCGTTATTTTCATTTCAGCGGCTACGGCAAAATAGTTTCTATAAACGAGCCATACACTACTCGTGCTATTTTCCTTGATTCAGGGCCATATTGCTCAGCATCACTACCTAACAACAAATCTCCATCTCATAGCCAAATCATGACCTGTCTGCACCGCTTCTTCCAAACCTGTCTGGCAGGTGCAAGAAGAACACGAAAAGGTAAACGAAGAGCAGGTATACGCAATACTTATCCAATTCATCAAAGACCATCGATAGCTTCAGATTCAGGTTCAGCTTGTACAGCCATTAACCTTGTATAACTATGCTCAGGTTTTCATTGCAACCAAACAGCACCATCTGCTCAAACAGAACAAAAAGACGATGAAAAGTGAAGAATGACGGCAAAATAGAAAGTTGAAGACCTACACAGAACAAAGAAGGTTTACAATGAAAGAACGCCTCTGACTGGGACGTTGAACCATACCACCTACTGCCTTCAACCAGCGCACTGGGGGATCTCGTAGACCCCGACCTATATGAGCGAATCCATTGGTTAAAGTTTTCCAACTTTTCTCCATTTCATCAACCAAACATTTCGAACAATCTACCAAGAGAATAGCGTGCAACCAGTCAGACACTCATGCTCTAGATATATGCAAAACATACCCCAACCACCTCAACTTAATCTGAGTTAGTTCCTATTCTAGGACTAACTCTAGGACAATAACTTGAGCCTAACCCTTGGGTCACTCACAAAATTATACCTATGCCACGATGTCATAAGTGTTCAAATGCCAAAGGTCTTCATACATCATCGGTTCTTAATCGCCATGTTTCGGAACCGTAGAGCAATACCGACCTTACTAACCAAATGTCAAACTGACATCACAGTTGCCTCAAACTAGGAAATATCAATCGGGTCTTCTGTATGCAAGAATACACTCACGATACAGGACCACCAGATGCGACACGGCCACCAAAGTAACCAAAACTATCCATCTCACCCAGCTGTTCCACTGTAAGTTCGAGGTTCGGCATTGAGCCAATCAAGTCGTGCGACGGCATTTTGCGCTTCGAAGAAGCCAAACGCACCCTAAATACAACTAAATTGTCATTCTGAAGGACGAGAAAAACTTACGATGCACAGCCACTACTTCAGCTGTAGGACGACTTTTTGCAACCAACATATGACGACTCATCTCATAATTGCTCACTCGATGTTCGCACCAAACTCCGGGAATGATTCAGAGACATCGATGATTGAATACAGAAACTGGCCGGGCATCCTCAACGCGAAGAGGCCAATCCTCGTCACCTTTAAAACGAAAGCTACTGACTGTATCACTGCACATCTTTCCCTTGAGGGAAAGCTAAATCTCATGACAGTATCATGAATGTCACAAGTTCGAGAAAGCTGCACTGGACTTCGAAATTCGTGACGTGAGCTCCTCCCCCGACACCTCCACCAGTTGTAGACATAATCTCGAGATACTCAAAGTTATTGGCTTTCTCTAACCGATCACCACAAAGGGTAAATACATGCATGAGCTCCAACAGTCCTTTGAAATACCTTGTACTTTGAACTGACGAAGCGCATACTGCGCCTACATACCTCAATCAACCAGTCGTCTAACGCGTGTTTGATTGCCTGTGCATCGTCACTCAGGAGGGCAGTATCACCGACATGCTATAAGCCAAAAACTCTGTTCCCTGGGATAACTCCAGCTCCCTCGCTCAATAAACCCGAGAAAGTATTTTTTTGAACATCCTCTACGGCGAAGTTGAAAACGTAATGCCATTCTTCACTGGGGACGATGAATTGCGAGGAAGGCTAGCCCTAAGCCTTAACTCAATCTGACGTATGACGGCGCAACTCTTCGAGGACCGACATGCATTTTTCAGCTAGAAAATGTCATGGTGCAGATCTATCAATGGAATCAAGGGCTGCTCTAATACCTAAGAACACAATGATCTTTGGTCTTCGGGCAGTAAAACGGTGCTCTAGCAGATGTCGGAGGGTAAAGATTTGATCGATGCATTCATGATCAGCACGAAGCACAACCTACTCTTCGTGAGTTTGCTATTTACACATTGTCAAGTACTATCAGGATTAGGCTAATAACCACGTGATCAGGGCAGTCATTGAGGGGCAACAATCAATTCCCCACGGAGAGGGGGTTGTCCGGCAATAGCAGACCCTCGAGAACAAAAAATTTGAAGTTTTATGACCACTTTTATTCCTTCAAATTGAAATGGTGCTAGGGAAGGATTATTGGGGCCCGGCGCTTAATAACTTCCTCAGTCTTGAATTTCTTGAGGATCTCCGCCTCAGTCGGTGGATCTTTTGTAGCAGGCCACCTGATGCATGTCGGAATTTCTGTTCCAGAAGCAGACGTTAAGGATTAGCCAAGCTGCGCTCTGAAGTGCCCCACCAAGTGGGCAAGGTTTCCCTGCTGATCGCGGGTAGGCGAACCGTCGGTTTCAGAGATCGTTTCACTCGCACCCAATGCCCAGACAAGGTGAGAAAACCTAAGGGAATTCCCCGTTGCAGCAGCACGTTTTATCTCTGATGCACGATGATTCATTTTAGATCTAAGGCAAGGTGTTTTCAATATTATCCAGATAATAATAGTAATATGAATAACACATAGATGAAGGCTATTTTGTAGTCACGTTTTCAAGAATAGAAATTTAACGAAAAAGAGATTGCTCGTTAAGTTGGTGTTTGCAATGGTACAGTGGATATTTTGAACAAATTCATTCCCTGTTCCCGAATGAGGAAGTGTATAGCTAACGATTTCACATTACAGTTATTCTCAGCGGCATTCGCATTGCGCAAACGGGGGTACTAGAACTGATATTTGGATGATAGCCAGTCATGTACTTCCCTTGGGAAGAGTGAATCTCTATGATACCCTGATACCGGGATAGTTTGAATGTATTGGTCAAACAAATATCCTCGAAAAGTATCTCCGTACCAAGGGGATAGAGACCCCAAAATACCAACTTACCGCATCCTGTAAGATGGAACTGAGCCAATCTCTGACTAAAAGACGGTCTCTAAATTCTGTGGTAAACGGGCCCAGGTAGCACAAGAATGCGGATGCAATTAGGCTGTTTCCCAGAATGCATTTCTGTTCCCGACCCAAGGAAGCGACTTCTTGAATCCACCTTTAGTGCGAGAACGATGATATTGAAAATAAACCAATAGTTATTGCCAAGTAGAACAGTATTTTAGAATAAAAACCAGGGAATAAGCTATACTGATCGCACGGTAATAAAATGGGTGATTGACAACTTGCTTCCAGTAATTTCGCGTTACAACCTAGTTCGGCAGTGGATCTCATAGATACTCGGTGGACATTATCAATCTGTAAATATAACTATTCAAACCAGCCGATATATTGACAAGGATCTCAGTTGTATTTTATACTATGTAGGGAAAATGTTAAAGTGAATTATTCCTCATCATCTGACGAACTCCGAGAAACTCTGATGGATATTTTCCTTTATTTGCATTTTGTTTGTACATATGTAATTGGATAGGTAGGTAGGTAAGTTAGTAGGCAAGTAGGTGAGTAGTAAGTTAGTTAGTTAATTATTTGGGTACGTAGGTGTTCAGATAGATAGGCAGGTAGGCGGGTAGGTGGATTGGTTGATTGGTAGAAAAATAAGTCACTGACTTCATGTACATGCACGTAACAAGACAAGCAAGTCAGGCAGCTATGTGGCACGCCATACCCCGGATCAAGTGAGATTAGAAATGCTTAGAAATACTGTAGTGAATTTGCTTTGATAATGATTAGTCATACTGACCGAAAAGTTAGCCAACTGTAAGCATTAATGAAAACCTGGCTAGATTCACAGTGCTTTACAATTGTACAGTTACATTACGGCCAGACGCATGCTGATAGAATCTGAATGGGTTACACAGAACTTTTAAAACATCGATCGGGAACTGAAAAATCCTCCCATTTTTGGTCACTTCCTTCCAGGAGAGGGATAACCTACTATTAATTTGATTCATTGAAATGACAGTCTTTAGTGATCATCGATGCATATGAAATTACCACATGGAACACGCGAACCAATATCGACTGTAGAACGAAATATTTTAACCAAGGCAGTTTGAAATGCACAATGTTCCTATGTAGGAAAAAACTGCACCAATTCACTATTTTATCAGTAGAAAACAACATCACCTTCAGGAGAATAAATTGTTCAACGAATCACATTTACCGTTCCTTTTCGGAGCCCAAACCTTCGGTCAGTTTTTCCGCAGCCATCAGCTGACGACGCATCACGTCCATCTCTTTCTTCAAATTTTCCATTTCTATTTGGGCCGAAGCGAATTGACGTCGTAATTTTTCAAGCATATCTTCTAAACTGGCCACTTCATCGTTCAACTTTTGCAAATCACGTTTGGCTTTGTTGTACTCTCGCTCCAAAGCTCTGACACGCTCTCGTTTCGGTCGGACCTCACGAGCCACATCGTGAAAGGTGACCACTGCAAGGATAAATTTGTAGAATCCACCCCCGGCTTTGCTAGCCGATCGGACATCCTCGTATGTGACTTTTCGTTTAGCAATCAAATCTGTGAAAAAATTTAGGTGAAACTGGACGTTCTTTGAAGGAATTATTTATTACTATTCAAGATTCTAAAGATCATTTTCCATGCCTGGATTAGGGCTCATACCCGGGGAATGAACAACTGAAATTCGAACGCCACAGTTACTAAACTATCCAGCACGGATTTCAACGATTTGAGAAAGGTCAGCACCGTAAGACGCATCGCTTTCTGTCACTAGCCTGTGAATAGTTGCATATCGCCACTATTAAACGAGCGGCTTCTGTGATGCAAGAATTTTCCACTGGAAGCTAGGACGAAACGAAAATTAACCAGCAGATTTGGCAGTGAAAAGTTCTCACATTAGCTCAGATGATAGGCAGAGTGTATGCAAAACAAGAATCTCGCGTTTACTCAATGGTGCAGATGCACCACCTATCCTGTAGACTGCCACATTGGTTTGGTTGTGTGTGTTAACACCGACTACTGCCGTTGTAGAGTCTCGGTTTGCGTTGATTTTTCTGATTCTGCACTTTTCAGGTCGATCAAGCAAACCCTTTCAAAGATTGTCATCCCACTTTACGTTACGTTTTAACGACCTTATCATTTTATTTAAGGTTTTCATTGACAAGGTCGCTAAAATATAGCAATTTCTGAAGGGATTGCTTGATCGATTCGAAAAATATGGAATCGGATAAACCAACGTGAGCCGAAATCCAGCCAGTATTAACATTAGCACGTACAAACCAATACGGCTGTTTACGAGCTATACACGCCTCACTTGTTCAATCACAAAAGAGAGCTTGATTAGAGGGTAGAGGTCAACATAACTACCCGTTCACAGTCTGACCTATTGGCTCCCCGGAATTCGCATCCCCGTCAGCGATTATTTTGTGCGCGAATGTGTAGCGATCGGCAACGGTCGTCAGAACAGCCTATTACGAAGTGGTTATCTGCTACTACGGAAATGGTCGTTATGTGAATTAAGTATGTATCTACCAGGTCTGACCTTATAGAATTCGTTCTTGCCGTCAAACGTATTATCTAACCCTGCATGTGCAAGTGACCATAGCCAGTGTCTCCATCCAATTCACTTCGATTGTGTTTCCTTTGAAAGGTGATTGGTTTCCCAGGTGCATTGTCCTAACTCGACAAGCATCTCGTAAACAACTTTCCATTGATTTCCCGCTACACTGTTTGAAGTCCCCATTTGGGACGACGATAGTCAAACTCTTTCGCGTAGACGTGATACCCAACACTGGATCCACATTTGGGTTCTTGTGATTGAGATTAGTAAAATTTTATAAATTTTTGATTTTCCCTAAATGCCGGTCGTCTGTTCTTGATTTTAGGAAACATTATTTTGTACTCGGCCTCTATTTTCTGCCCAATAAAGTATTCGCTAGATGAAGGACATGAGAACACTTTGGTTTGCAATAATTCTATTGTGAATTAAAAACGCCTTAGTGATATCCAATTGTTATTACCTAAAACTACTTAGTGTGTCATTTTTCCCGTATGAACAAATTGATTCATCGGATCTCATGATTGTGAGCTATGTGATTTACAATTCCGTTCATCAAATAGAGTTTAGAAAAATTAATGGATTCAAATTGAGCAACATCGTTTGAAATAAATAACTTTGGGACAATTAATCGGTAGGATATGCTACCGCGGTATCGTTGTTCATTGGTCATTGATTCAGAACAACGGGCATAGGGGGTTCGCCCGTATTTGCCTCATCGGCGTCAGTTTAGTACGACTGGCGCAGCAAGTTGCATCAGTTTATCGGAAAATAGTTGCCTCATTTATAGTTGAACTTGTTACAGATATCCGCTTCTGGTGGAGTTGATGGTAGCTAGCGACACGGCTTGATCGCTCTTATGGGCACGCAGTAGACTAGCGCAGTTCATTCGATTCTGGATTTTTGTGGGCATATACATGGTCCCGTGGTCCAGCTACAGCCGCTGAGTAGGAATCCGGCCTATAGCTCCGGCCTCGTATCCGCTCTGAGAAAACATCCAATGCATCTCACGCTCCCATGGAAGCGATTCGGCCGGTTGTAACTGATCGTCGTATATGCATCTTAGTAGCCCAGCAACGTGGAAAATGATGACTTACTGCATGCTTTCCGGCTTTGTAAATTCCGCACTTGTATATGTATGTCCAAATATATAATAATGCATAAGTCATCCACCTATTAAATCACGGAACAAAGCGAAATAGAGGGCGAAGATCAGACGGATCGTTCCTCCCTGGTTCGCGTCCCTGTTCGGACGCAGTAAATATGCACTGCTGATGATTCTTAACAAGGATTAAAAAACAGCTGTACAATGGTTCGGTGGTTTATTAATGGTGAGTACAGCGGTGATATCATGCGGTGAATTATTTCACCAAACGGATTATCCGTTCACATCCTGGCAGACTGATTAACAGACAGTTTACGACTGCCAAAAAGCTACTTATGGAGGGGCATCACATCAGTGCTGTTAAACTCTTACACCGAAATGTGGTGGTCACAATCATCTACCGTACAGAGGAATCCCATTTCTAAAGCCGTCCTAAAAATCCGACTTTTCATTTTCAAATTCTCGCAACTTTACACAATAAACTGTATGCTGAAAGAAGAGTGACTAGTACCAAGGTCATTGTAGCACAAAACTCGCAAACAAATATATCAGATCTTATTTGTAGGAGCTAGAGAAAACCACCAAGGCCTCGTTTGCGTGCATACTCAATCTCCTGTTGTGTTGCGCTACTTATAAGCAAATTCAAACGTATGCATAATAACGCATGTCTTGGCCACGCAATAACCTCGCCGTTCTTGGTGCTTTCTCAATCAATCGGTTACTTTTGACGTGGCTGGCCATTGACAAACGAAATTGCAATGCCCGACTCGGCCAATGATGCTTCACTGAGTGCGGTGACTACACTCCTGTTTGCCTATTGGATAATTCGGGTAAGGAATGCATGCAGATATCACCAAGTGGTTTGACTTGACGAAGATCAAGTATTCATGTATGGTCAGTGAGAATTGACTCGTAAAAACGTCTACCCGGATCAGAAATCAACGCTGCTGCGGTGACGTCAAGTTGATTATGCCAATCGATAAGCAGAGCAAAAGTCGACGAGCACCGAGGAACTGAATTAACCGCCAGAACAAACATTCAGTGAGTTGTGCTTATCGAAGACCAATATAAGCTGTTTGGTTTTGATTAGAAAACGAACTTTTTGTCTGCACCACTTAGTCTTTCTTCGTAGAATTAGTGGGAACTGGAGATAGCGGTCGCGTAATAGAATCGATTGAGAGTTTTCGGCCAAAGTAAAGCAGACGTCTCTTCAGATTTTCTGCTTTACGATACAACTCATCTATCAGACGGAAGGCATGTTAGAGTGGTCCAATCGGTTGGTTGTAAAAATCCCAGTGTTTAACTGCTTTCCAAACGTAGATAACTGCTGCTCGACCAAGACTGCAACGATTTGGCACTCAAAAACAATAATTTACGAAAACTTTCCGGACAAAATTAAATTAAAATTTATTGGATCTGCCCAATCAGGCTAGTGAGACGTATTGTTTTGTGGCTGGGTAACCCGATTTTAAATATCACGACCGAAATACGTAAGAAGTGCATCGAAAAATCGATGCATCATGTATTGGTTCTTACTGTGAATGATATCTGCCAACAAACCTGAGTTAATAACCCTATACTATTCACAATAAGTAACCTGATATTTCAGAAAAGAAAGCTTGCAATTTTTTTATCTCCTCAAATGACCAATAAAGGTCTCGAAACCGCGTGTCTCAGAATGGATATCTTATTAAAACGAACGAAAATTTACACACAATTCATGCGGTCAATTTGACTTGATTCCCCGTGATGGTGAACACTGTATGCAATAGGATAGTCCGTCCAAAAGTTGTTTTCCCTCTGTGAGAAAGATTTGGCACATACAAGACAAACGATGCAACCTACGAGCTACTTATGAAAATTTCGGTGAAATTTTGGTTGCACTACATGATGCAATGAGAAACTTTTGAGCGAGTTGGCCATAATTTCCGAATGTGTTAATCCGAATGCAAGGAATATTTATTTCATGAAAGCCGTATTCAAACCCATGTTGAGTACCAGGTTAATCCATTCGTTTGAAGAATACATTCATTTGACTGAATACCTGACTTGTTTTATATCTGTTAATGACCGTCTCATTGAAGAGGTCAGCTGTTCAGATTTTTAATAACATAGTGAGTTGTCCAAAAATGTCGCACCAAATTCCAACTACACCTTTTTAGATCAACTTGCTCTGATTCAATCTAAATGTTAAAAAGTTGAGTGTGAAGTTATAGGAATTAGGAGAGAACCAAAGGATTTGAAGTGAAATCAATAGAATATCCAACATTATGGAAGTCTAGGGCCTGTTTACATCCAAATACAGTGTCTCTAACTTAAGCACAAAATGTCAGGTTCCGCAGTTGTTCGTCTGTTCTTGTGCATCAGTCACATGACCAGGCGCTTGTCCGATTGCGTTAGGACTTATTCACATCCCTTGTTGAGTCCGACCATCCAGTGAGTGCGAAAAACGCATTTTTCCCTATAATGGCAAGCTCGGGGCAGACACTCAAGACCTGTACCATGCATCGCGTTGGGAACTCAGCCGAAGCCGCAACCGTTCGTCTAGTCACACTCAGTGCGTTCAAAGACAATTTGTCTATGTGTTCAAAGTCCATCGTGCCACTCCATTGGAATTTTCGTTAATTGCTCCCAAACCAATCGAACCAACTGGTTATTACCAGGATCGGAAGAACAAAATATCTGTACCTTAGTTCTTCTGTGGCGAGACTTCTCTGGCATTCACATTCTGTTTGCAACCCAGAAGTCCTTCACTTATGAACATCGCAAGAGAGCCAATGAAGAGATGAACGAGCGGTCTGTCAGGCTAGAAGGCACATGCAGTGGTAGACTACCACGTGACGTGTAATAGGATAAATCCGGATGGAAATATCCCGGACACAAAGTGGACTCAATAGGCTGCAGTTTATTTAGGGGAGGCGCATCCTGACGTATCGTGTAACTAATGTCCAGTGTCCGTATTAGTATCAATGGTTGAAACCGAGGTTGTTCGCAGTGTTATTTTGTATGCAACTGGATTCATGAGACGCTTCAAACATTTTCCGGATAAACCAACAAATAAAACTGAAAAAAGACCCAAAAGGTCGGTGTACCGTTTCTATTGAACTGAACGCGTCATTTCAATCTCCTTGGCACATCAGAATTGCTCAACACGGCATATTTTGAGGATTCCATGAAAAAATATTAGAAAATAAAAATTAATTCGATCAACAACCCCCTGGAAGCAATTTTACTCTAATGTGTTACTCGCAAGGAAGGATGTTTCTCGTGACCCTGTCACCAACCACTGATCTTCAACCAGAATGAACACGCATTACGACGTGACTCTTGAATTCACCCAAAGCAGGAATGGTAAGATAAACAAAATAGCTTATTTAAAATTTAACGAAATTAGGACATCTGCAAATACAGCATAAAACCGAACTAGAAAATAACTCATAACAGCACGGAAATGTCGTCAAGTTCTCCACTGGTTTATTTAGAGCTATATTGAAATACCTTTTAAATTTTGTATATTTTTCACCGGGATTTGTTCCACATCCATCTGCTGAAGACTGCTAATAAAATTTGCGTCTGCCATCAGACCACGAGCAGCTTTCCAACTGATCTCACTGGACTGAAGCACGTGACACAGGGCTTCACCGACCATTTGCACCTAATAAATAAATGAATGACAGCTAGAATCGAAAGTGGTAGAGATTAATATGTTGATTTCAAGTGACCTAAGCATAACTAGGCCGACGCCCAAAAAAAAGAAATCAGTGGGTTTTTTCTCGACTCTTCCAAAAGAGTTTCAATGTAATGCGCTGATAATCATGAAAGCGATCGGCTTGCCTATCACAGCAAGTGATCCATACTGTGGATATTCGAGCTTATTAGATCGGTCTTAATCCCAGTGAGCATCATTATAAACCCTTTTGGAATTTACTTTCATGTTTGCGATGATGAATTTGCGTTTTCATTCAATGAAATCCTTGTGTTACAATAAGATGAGGACATCATTTAATCTTCGTGGTCATTTATCAGAGACCAATTCCGCTGATGGAAAGCAGTTTACCTCTCCTAATTAGGATAACTTCAGTTTCTTCATCACATTCAATAAAAAAGTGTTCTCGGACTAGGTGGAGATAAATTATACTGATTTTTTTGGTTAGTTTCACTGAGATTGTTGAGTACCAGGTAATGATGACCACAGATTACCACGAAACTAAATAATATGAAAGACTGTCTTGCAACCGGGATATAAATATATGCATATTCATGATTTACGAAATGGAAATAATGTGATTACGGATTTACGATGCTTTGATACATACAATTCGTCCTAATTTTTTTACGTAAAGCCTACCAGTCACCATCAACCATTGTGCTGGTTTGTATTTCGTATCTGTAGTTAGGACTTCATTGTTCAGACTGTCGGAACTTCAGAAGTTCCGGGAAATCGTTTCTATAGTCGTGTTCGGTAAACTAGGAGTTACCTCTAATGTACCTGGGAAGCAAATTCGACTAGTTTTGATTGATTGACTAAAGACGACCATGTTCATGAACTGGAGCGGATTTTCTGGGTCACCCAATTTGTAGCTATGAATAGCACTATTCCGCTTCGCTTGCCTATCCCACTGGCTTTTTGTCTATCCTGTCGATTTCGCAAGTCGGTTGTCGATAGATTTTGAAGTAATTTTCAGGTACATTTTAGAAATCAGTTTGGCATGAGGAACCGGGATTAATTTGCAATTGGAGATGCAGTTACGTACCACGTGTTTAAAAGTCAACACGGATCAAAATCGAATCTGCTTTCTCCGCGTGTCTGACGTATTTTTTGCGTGCTTGACGCATGGGGAGACCAGCAACAATGATCTTGAAACTGCAAATCGTATAAAACCACATATGGGTCACAATATGCAAGGCATGACAAGAAGCTCGGCGAATATGAATTGTCATCTACGAACAAGGTAACCGGTTAATCTGTCATTCGAACTCCTGACCTTCCTGAGGTGACAGATGCTAAATCTACTTGAACACCACCTTACTAGTGAGCTACCACGGACGCGGATTTCCATCAAGAAATAGATAAGTGAATATACAGTTTGAAGAAATTTTCATTTTATTGACCATTGATAAATGTCCCCGTGTTAATCAACAGATTAGTCTCGACGGTCACTTTCCAACGACAGTGATCAGCAGAATTGAACAGAATAACAATGCCCGCAGAACATCTGCCCGGCATGCGTTCGGGCGTCGATTCAACTTTAGCTCGAGGAGGCGGGCTAAAGGTGCAACGTAATAGAATGCACTTTCCGTCCAACACACCATCTGGACCATATTGCCATCTTGAAAAATTTCATGAAATTCATGGACTTAGCCAAATAAAATTTTCCATATTTATTTAGCCCAAAAAACAATTTCATTGTTTATTTATCATGATGGGAATTTATCAAAGTTACATAGGCTCCATACGACTGGTTACATCATCATCATCATTCAGGGTAAAACAGCAAGGCAAGCCTCAACGACCACTGCCTTTTCCCCAAAGTTACATGATTCTATGAAAAGAGTGAATATCCAAGGGGAACAGCGAGTGGACCTACACAGGTTGGAAAAGATAAGATGCTGCTGTCGCCAACACACGGAACACAGTCTAACTGTTCAAACGCACGTGTTTTCAATCATTCTGATTCGATCGCCACTGTTCACGGTTCACTGCCATATCCATCAGTGTCCCCAGCCAGCTAGTTGACTGGTCTTTCGGACCCGAACCACGAAGACGTGAGACACTCACTTTACCCAAGTTTGCTGTACATTTTCTCATCCCGCGTTGCCACGTCATCTGTTGACCTCCACATGATTTCCTTGACTCCGTGAGAGAAACCCAAAATAGGGCTAAAACAAGGTATTCTGAGAGCCGACACCTAGTATTAGATTCCCTATCTGCACGTTACTCACCCGGTCACTCCATCCACTCCTAGCCATACTACGTAAAAATCGTTGGTCGAAAATCTCCAAGCGACAAACATCTCCCACATGCATACTCCATGTCTCGCAACCGTACAACAGAACGAAACGCACTGCAGCACAGTACACACGACCTTTCAACTCCAGTGAAATATCAGACCGACGCCACAAGTGCTTCAGTCCAGCGTAAGCTGCTCGAGCCTTGGATATACGCATATTTACGTCTATCGCCGAGCTACTATCATTATCTCGTTAGCTCTGGCTGGATTGTAGTGGTTTAAGCTCATCCTATTAGAACTACCAACACAGCAGCAGGGTGTCCCAGCAGGAACTTCGTTGCTTGCAGAAATTTCCGGGATTCGATGGGCATAACTGAACATTTTCTCGTATATATCTCACAATTACTCGCAAGTAGCATGTAGGATTGGGAATAATTTGGCTTGAATGATTGCCTTGTGAACTTCTCTCCCAACGCACAGACTCCAATTCATCCGGTCAATCATGCACTCGCGGTGCACCAGACTCAAAGCTGCTGAGCACTGCTGTCTGTCATTGAGGACGACACAAGAATAAACTTGACCCAGTAATTCGGCAGCGCCGTCGTGATATACATGCATCTCGCGCAAGATGCTCGGATTCAAACCGTGGGTGCCATGAGCGAGATGTGCCTCTAAAGAGCCTCAAGTGATTCTAGATGTTATCACCGATGGCACAACGAGACTTTACTTCTCAGTTTTACCCAATTCCCTGACATTTGTGCTTCAAATCTGGTAAATATATCCATGAAAATAGACGCACAACATCCGTTAAACATGACTGCTCCGCAAAACGTGTTATCATAATATAACGTAGCTTCGCTTAAACTTCTAATTGAAAGTTTTAAAAAATCCATTCTTCACAAACGCAAATGGCTTATGGTTTACGTACGAATCCCCGTGGAAAGTGGAAATTTGAACGTGTGTCGTAAGTTGCAATTATAAAGTTCATAAAAAATTTTCGTGAAATAATCCTTTGAGACATTTGGATGATTCTGTCACCTTCGTAAACAGTAAAAAGTACCCTGCATCAATTGTCCGGATACCCCCATGCACAAAAATGATAGCCTGTTGGAAAGTTTATGAGTAGAAAATTGCTTCCAGGCGTCACGACTTCGAGTGAGCGGCATCCAATATAATTTCCTTTCAGTATACCATATTTATTTTAACCATATTCCTACTGCATTCCACAGTTAAAGTAAAATCGACTTCATGTGGAAGAAAATAAGCATAACTTTGAAATCCCTTAATCGGGTTGTGGAAAAGAAAACGTTTCCTCATTTTGACAGTGGTTGTCTCACTTGTTTGTTTCATGCCTTAGCATGAACCACAAAACTTCTTTCCTCATCTAATTCTGCGAATCTTCCAACACATGGAACTCAAAGGCACAACTGCGCTGAATGGTTAGACTCCAGGTGGCAGCGTTCATGAATCTGCTAACTGGTACTTTTTAAGTTACACGGATAGTAGCAGATATCACGGTATTGCGTAGTATACAATTACAATCATGCCACGATGACCTATAAAATTGAGATTGATCTCAAAGGAAAAGTGCACGAGTATGCGAATCACTGTGTTGGATGTCAAATGGACGGTGGCTCAGTAATGGTGCATCTGATTGATATGCGGAGGGTCGGTAGTTCGATCTAGGCTTACTCAGTCATATTATTTGTGCACACAAAGTGATAGGGTTTTCTATTCTATAATTTTCAGATCTTTCAAGCTATTCTATTCTAGTGGCTGCTCAGACACCAATTCGCTCCATTTTTCAATTCACAACGTGGTAAAATTTGTGATTAGCCCTTTACAAATATGCTCATTGATTCTGATCACTTTATTCATGAACATTTAAGACATCATTTCCATTTCTATTACATGAGTATCTTAACACACTCCACCGGGCTTTAAAATTTTGTATCATTCCTTAGGGAATCCGACAAATCACCGTCCACCGCTGTCACGTATAGGCCTAAACAGTCTTTGACTGTTACCTGAAGCGGCCGCTATTTCCATCTCCTCGGCTATCCCAACCCAACGGTTTCGGTGGTCATTCCTAAGACTTATCGTCAATTGATGCTGCAACTACCGACGTATTTTATTATTCCTTGCTGTTAGAGAGCTGGCGTTTTTGCTCCGTTAGACCCACCGACACTTGCGAGATACTGTGTCTTTGATGGACGCTAGATCTAGGACCACAGGCGAAATCTGCTGCCAAATGCATCGCCTGCTTAATTTGATCCCACTGATCGACTACGTTGTTGCTCGTCGGAGTTCTTAGCTCCTCGGTTAGTTTCTGTTCATAGCTGTTGCGAACAACTCAATCAGAGTTTGTGGCCTGCGTTAATGGCCGTTGAGCTGCAGCAAAAATCGCATTAAAACTAACGCATGGTCTGGTTCGACGTACGCGGTCCAGTACGATCTACAGTTCTGGACAGAACCACGCCAACGATAGCTAACTGCGATATGGTCCATCTGACTCAGAGTCCATGTCGAGTTAGAGCGCCATGTCGCTGTGCGACGCGAACTGTGTCGAAAGTTCGTACTAGATAGGAATAAATGATTGTCCGCACAGAATTGGAGAAGTCTTTTTCCGTTGTCTGTTGACTGAACTCGCAGGGCACAACGTCCACCTAAACAAGACTCCGATGCACTCAGTTTTCCAACTTGTGCATTAAAATCACCTGCTACCACTACAATGTCAGAGCGTTTGCTCTTCCGAACAAGAGTGACGAGGTTATCGTAAAATTCGTCTTTCTCCCTGTCAGTGCTGCGGTCTGTTGGAGCGTATACCGAGACAACAAATAAACTACGCTTAACACTACTACCCCTTCGGACGCCGACTGATCCCTGCAGTCTCATGGCACACAAGCGACTATTGACTGGGATCCAGTGTAAAAGGGCTGCTTCAGCCTTCTCACTTAAGACTATTCCTACACCACGTTGATCCACAGCTTGAGCTGCTTCATCTCCNAATTGCAACTTACGACACACGTTCAAATTTCCACTTTCCACGGGGATTCGTACGTAAACCATAAGCCATTTGCGTTTGTGAAGAATGGATTTTTTAAAACTTTCAATTAGAAGTTTAAGCGAAGCTACGTTATATTATGATAACACGTTTTGCGGAGCAGTCATGTTTAACGGATGTTGTGCGTCTATTTTCATGGATATATTTACCAGATTTGAAGCACAAATGTCAGGGAATTGGGTAAAACTGAGAAGTAAAGTCTCGTTGTGCCATCGGTGATAACATCTAGAATCACTTGAGGCTCTTTAGAGGCACATCTCGCTCATGGCACCCACGGTTTGAATCCGAGCATTTTGCGCGAGATGCATGTATATCACGACGGCGCTGCCGAATTACTGGGTCAAGTTTATTCTTGTGTCGTCCTCAATGACAGACAGCAGTGCTCAGCAGCTTTGAGTCTGGTGCACCGCGAGTGCATGATTGACCGGATGAATTGGAGTCTGTGCGTTGGGAGAGAAGTTCACAAGGCAATCATTCAAGCCAAATTATTCCCAATCCTACATGCTACTTGCGAGTAATTGTGAGATATATACGAGAAAATGTTCAGTTATGCCCATCGAATCCCGGAAATTTCTGCAAGCAACGAAGTTCCTGCTGGGACACCCTGCTGCTGTGTTGGTAGTTCTAATAGGATGAGCTTAAACCACTACAATCCAGCCAGAGCTAACGAGATAATGATAGTAGCTCGGCGATAGACGTAAATATGCGTATATCCAAGGCTCGAGCAGCTTACGCTGGACTGAAGCACTTGTGGCGTCGGTCTGATATTTCACTGGAGTTGAAAGGTCGTGTGTACTGTGCTGCAGTGCGTTTCGTTCTGTTGTACGGTTGCGAGACATGGAGTATGCATGTGGGAGATGTTTGTCGCTTGGAGATTTTCGACCAACGATTTTTACGTAGTATGGCTAGGAGTGGATGGAGTGACCGGGTGAGTAACGTGCAGATAGGGAATCTAATACTAGGTGTCGGCTCTCAGAATACCTTGTTTTAGCCCTATTTTGGGTTTCTCTCACGGAGTCAAGGAAATCATGTGGAGGTCAACAGATGACGTGGCAACGCGGGATGAGAAAATGTACAGCAAACTTGGGTAAAGTGAGTGTCTCACGTCTTCGTGGTTCGGGTCCGAAAGACCAGTCAACTAGCTGGCTGGGGACACTGATGGATATGGCAGTGAACCGTGAACAGTGGCGATCGAATCAGAATGATTGAAAACACGTGCGTTTGAACAGTTAGACTGTGTTCCGTGTGTTGGCGACAGCAGCATCTTATCTTTTCCAACCTGTGTAGGTCCACTCGCTGTTCCCCTTGGATATTCACTCTTTTCATAGAATCATGTAACTTTGGGGAAAAGGCAGTGGTCGTTGAGGCGTTCCTTGATGGTGAAATTTGTGTCTGCAATTTGTTAAATGGGTAGGCAAGCCCACGTGCATCCTAACCACAAACCAATTTTTGGACGTGCTCAGCCCACCGGCCTAAAAGTGATTGGAAAATCGCTCCTCTGACGTGGATATCTTGTATGTAGTTGAATAGCACTCTCGAAATCCCGCCCTGGTAATCCAAGGATCTGGACAGGCTTCCATCTCGGCTTTTGTGTAAGCCATCTTACCGCTTGGGATCCGTTTTGAGGAATCCTGTAGGAAATAGTGAATTTGCTCCGGGTCACTGGTCGGTAAACAAGGTCACTCACTCCATTACCCTTTGTTGCCAGTTGTCGTGCCTACGTTTGGATTGGTCAGTGCTATTGGTCAGTCTTATTCATGTGACTGTAATAGCCTGACAGAGATCCGGGAAAACATGTTCTACCAGGTCGGCCATAGGAAACGTCACTTCAATGGACTGGGTGATTAGACTCCGTATTGAAGCGTTGACTCTCAATTCCGAGTTATTTCACAATTATTTGTAGTTGGTTGCATAGCCTATTGATTCTCCTAGTGTGCCATCCCTCATTTATCTAACGTTACCACGCTCACACACATACTTACACACCTCGTAGGCCCACGACGCGACTGGTATTCGAGTCCAGTCGCAAGGCACATCGAAGAATTCAGTCGGTTCGTAATGGCTGGCCAATAGTAGCCCGACCCGATCCACTCATCATAAGTGAGGCAGAAAAAGGCAATGTTGCTGCAAATTGCCGAAGGCAAACGTATATTGAGAAGCTCAGACAGCTACTGTTATCATAAATGGACTGGTGGCAAAATCACACGAGATTCGGTCATCAGATCAGTTGAATTATTTGTTTTGTCCATTAAATCCAATTCATCTAGTTGTACCCGCAATATGAAGAAATTAAAGGTTCTCACGACAGGGAGAGCGCTGTCACAACTTGTCTTGGCAATACACACGATACATTTAGGTTCCGTTCAAACAGATTTTTGTAACGTCGCTCACAAAACTTCGTCTGTACGAACGGCTGAAAACTGATACTTGCACAGTGAAAATTAGACTGATTCCATGAGCCAAAATATCAAAAGTTCTTTGCGTTTTTTTATAGTGACTCTTATTAGACTTGTCACTAATAATGTTATACTGGTTTTTTTAGCCGTTGAAGAATGCCACGAAAAATGGTGGTTCAAGATGAAGCGACTTTCATGAGCCATTTTTAGTGGGGAATGAGAGTGAACCATGGGGCAGATAAAATCGACAAATACCGTAAAACTAATACGAAGGGGGTCGGTTGCAGTTGACTGGCGGAGTCAGCAATGATAAATATGGTACCAATAATCATCGAGCTGTTTCAGTTTTTCTAAGTGACTCGTATCTGATATCTATGTTGTTATGGCTGGAAATTTATGCCTAAATTAGCAGTGTTGATCGTATCACACTGGGATAAGGAAAGTGCAACTTTCTCCCATATTAAACCTGAGCTGCACAACTAATAGTCTCAACTATCCACTTAATCCAACTTAAATACCAAGACGATGGAGATACTACTTCTATTTGGAAGTGATGTTATTGACCATCTGAAAGAAAGATCAATGGAGATGACAAATAGCAGAGTGAACTTGGAATAGTTGAACACAAAGTAATAATGCATGAACCAATCGACACGTCCTGGGAGAATAAGATCGCAGTATGAAAGCCACGAAGCAAATAGGATTTGTTCCGATTTGTCGATCTCAGCGTAGTATGAAAGTTTGGTTCTCACCCAACACATTTTCAGAACTTTAGTAATAATACCGCTAGCACAAGAAACCGACTAGAAACATATGCCAAAATCCGATAGTGAGCGGATATTTTCAACCATTCCCATGATCTATGAATTGGTTGTGACTTACCGGTTTCGGAGGTGTCGCAAATGCTCGAATTTCCGTCACATCGTTCTTTTCCAACTCGTCCAAAGCACGTCGAGCAGCCTCGACCGCTGGGAGCGCTTCGGCCAGCGCTGCTTCAGCTTCAGCCTAGGAATAAGAGTGAGACGTACGCAAAGGGACATGTTGTATCAGTTACCGTTGGAAATCTCCAAGTAAATTGAATGTACGAAGGCGGACCACTATTTACTGGGTGTATTTAATAGAATCAGCTAATCAATGGATTTGAAAAATTGTCTTATTCGTAGCTCAGGTTGTTGGTTTTCATCGGGTTCCGATTGCTGATCTTGGTGTTTAAATCCCAAACGTTTCATCGCCAGCTAAGGTGACATCGTCAGTACAAGTGCGCAGTTGTTGGGGTTCTTCTCCATTTATAGTGTTTCCGTAGACTTTGAATTCTAACTTCTTTGACGACCTTGACCTGGAAAACTACGGGTTTGTTTACCACTTGATCAACTACACTGACGATATCCCCTCAACTGGTGATGGAACGTTTACGATCTAAACCCTGAGCTCAGGAATCAGGATCCCGTGAGAATTAGCTACTAGTTGGTTATCAAAGCTCTTGGGTTTTGCTTCGCGAATCTAGTTATAAGTGTGTCAATGCCGTAGAAACATCTCCAAAGAAACAAAAACAGCTCATACATACAAAATTTCACAACATGGACAATATCCATAATAAAGATGCGGTCCAGATTTGGATAGCTGGTGGTGAGTTTCGCTGGATGATTGAGCCAAAAACCACATCATTGCTAACACCGAAATGAGTGACGATTTTTTGGGTGGCAAGAAATTTTAAATTCAAGTCGAGTCAATTAATTGTCATGTGCATAAAATTGGCTGAATATTCTACAACCCTGATGAAACCATATATTAATATCGCATTCTCATGAGGATAAAAACGGAGGCAGTTGTAGGAGCGGTCCTATTATGTGAGTCAGAAATATGGGTGTTGAAAAGGGAAGATTTCTGAGCATCAGGATCTTCGTAGCAGTAATGGAACCTGGTGAAAAGATTGCTGTGAAATTTCCGCGATTAGATCCAAAATACTGCGCTCTGGATTTGGAATCTGCGAATTCCTGTAGGTTAAGTTAGCTAGGTCATATATTGCACATCCCCGAAGAATGCCCATCTCACTGTACGCTGGTCCTAGAGACAGTCAGTGGTAAGAAAGTGGATCGGAATGATCAGTTGATGAAGATAGCCAGTGGACTGGCTCGCGCGATTGTGGTTAAACTGCCGGTTTAAGGTCCATGAGATCCATGCGCGCGACAATTGAAGACCAGAAATGATATGAACCATAGCAGCAGTCAACGATGTTCAGGCATTCCGAATTGTTTCTCCTCGATATAGTTCATTTTACTTACTATGTTTAACACTGTTCTCTCACTATTCTTCTTGTATTTCTTTATTCGACCTACGATCAGGTGAGATGGGAATCGAAACCCGATTAAGTCAGTGCAAAGTCAGTAGTCGTAAAATTGGATGGAATTGAAGGTGCACCTCACCATCGATGTTTTGTTGATACGTTTGCGATGAGGCGAGGTGTGATCCTGAGAAAGCGTCCCAACTAAAAGTTCTATCGAAAGAGAACAAATTATAACGAAAGACAGAAACTGTACCAAATGACGACAATGTCGCTTTTCCTGTACTTTATCACACAGAGTACAATCGTAACGGGCTTCCGAAATTCTCTTCAGTGATGAAAACGCGTTCTGTATTGGCTGCATAAGAGCAACGATTTACTCTGATAAAGCAGTCAGGCAAGCTCCATAAAACAACCTTCAAATTGCTCCTGCATTCTCTTACAGATCATATCGATGGAGGATGATGTGGCGGATCGGCAGTCATCTGGGTTCCAGGTCGATGTTCTACTATTGATCGGGTATGATAAGGCGGAGTGGAGCTTACTAATTAGTGTGTAGCGGTGAAAGTTTGCTTTCTTCTCTTCCTAGACTGTCAGACCTTGCTTAGGCCCCCGTCAATCTTATTTTTGGAGGACATGGGCTAGCGCCTCTTATACACAGATCAGGGTTTAATAAGCTTACGGCGATCACTTTTACGGCTTGGGATGTGGAGCCGGACTGGTTCCAACCAAAAATATGGTATTAACTAAACTGGTGGCGTAGTTCCCCTATGTTTTAAAGAAAGAATCTTATCTTCATTTTTCATTTACTAGTGTTACACTCATGGCGAACGGCTAACGAGATCGTTTCCCGCTGCGTTCAAATCAACATTCCTGGTCTCCAAAATTAAATGCATATTAACAATATCAGAACCGAGTATGGTTCGCAATGTATTGAAATAACTATGTACCATGTGAATTGTTTTTATGCAAACTTATTAAACAGTAATACAGCGCGATCGAAATAGTTGTTGACTTGTCGACATTTCGGTAATCGCGGATGGCCTTTCTCAAGATTGGCCCACAACTCTCATTCGCTAGTAAACCAAATCTATGAAAAGTTATTCGCGATAACCGGAACGTCGACAAGTCAACAATTATTTTGACCACGCTGTTACTGATCATTAACATTTTACTTAAATGCGCATTCCCTATTTCATCAATAATTTTCATCAACGTGGAAGATAGACATCGTAGGCTGACCTCATTCGTGGTTGTTCATTCTTTCAGTTGTACATATGGTGAAATCTCACGTGGGTCGCGCATGCGGGATTTTGTCTGGGCGCGTTAAGCAGTATTATCCGAATTTCTCAAGTCTGAGAAGGCAGGGTGAATCAATAGCTTAAATTTTCTACGTTTGCTTTTCTCCACTGTGAGAGAAAGGTAGTGTAGTTGGCTTTTCACCTGAATCTGATACAGTTGTTTGATTGGCTAATGGTAGTTGCGTAACACTGCATCGTGCCGGACAAATCACGATCAACGCAAGGGCGTGGATGTAATCTGATCTTGCCAGACAACGAACAGGTGCAGAGGGCAAGATCAGATGGAGACCGCACCATCCCATTGTCTACCAGCGGCCAGTCGACATAGTGGCTTGATCAGAAAGCTAGAGTGCGAGTATACAAACTAAGAAGGTCAGATCGTGTGCGGGCCAACTAATCAGGATGAGCGGTCCGGATTGGTCAAAAAAGGCCATGAACCCAGTCTCGTGAAATGCATCGGACGAGACGGACCGATCCGGACAACGGATGAAATGATGGCTGTCGCACGGGCACACTAATGCAAGTAAAGCACCCTAAAAATATTTAATTCATAAATAAGAATCTCTGTGAGCTGGTGGACCCTGCTTATTTTCACTTGAGACTGGGACGGACTATAACGACCTAGAAATAGGACCGGCTTACCGAAGAGCGGAATTCGGAACAGGGAATAGATGTTACACAAAATCCACAACTAATTGTGAAATTTGCATAAGAATTCAAATTGACTTACAAGGCAGGTGACGTCGTCAAAAACGACATATATAAATATATATATATATGTCGATGAAAAATCTGGAGCCGTACGCTGAGTCGCAAAATGTTTATTGTGACCTTTCGATTCAGATTAGAATCCGTTATCAAAAGTAAATGAATCCGTGTGTGACTGGCTAGTTCCAGATGTTTGCGAACGATTCAGCCATAAGTCGCACATTCCCACCCTTAGACCTTCGCATCTTTCGAACCACCCGGAGGATCCTTCTGAACTAATGTAGATCTAATCGGTTGTCAAAGTCTGCCCCACATCTCGTATACCAGTTCAGCGGCAGTTGCGGTGACAATTACATCGGCAGAACAGACGGAGAACTTTCACAACGGATGTCAGAACATTTCTAAGTGGTTGGCCTAATCATTACCACAAAACACTGAGTATTTATCCTGATCGTGACCCAGGATCATCAGTCGCGAAACACTGGATAACAACCAAACACAGCTGATCTCTTTCGTGTTCTAAGCCCTTGTTATAATGCTGAACGGAAGAGTTTAGCTTTCAGTGAAACAATGCTAATCCAATTACGTAACCTGACTATTTGTACACAAAACTATTAACACGTTCTGCGTTTGCCATGAGGATAACGTCAGTTGTGTAGTACTGAATTTAACGGATATGCCTGTTCACTGCAGTCTAAAACGGAATACTATAATAATTCTCAGATGTTTTTACGAAAGGGGTTGAAAAGAGTAGCACGAAATACTAACATCTCGCAGTCTTCTTTCTCCACTGTTCACTCGCAACGAATTGTCAGCTACCATCAAGAACTCAAGAGCGGAGAACGGCAGTGGTCAAGCGCATCAGGTTGTGGAGTTTCGACGTGAAAGTCGCTGCCTCGAGTTCTCCCACTACCGGTAAATTTCCCCACTCGGTGGCCCTCTTCCTGAAAAAATGATGCACACTGTTACCTCATTGATAAAAGAAGCAAAAGATAAAAAAATTAGCAGCATAAATGCGAAAGTTTCATAGTCAAGATGGCCACTTCTCCGTACGAGTCCTTTTCTCATGACTCTGAGTAAGAACATCGTTAATTTTGTTTTGATATCATACGGGAAGTCAGAAGATCCGATCCACACCACCAAAGTCATTATTATGAACTGCGGAATGATAAAAGTCTGTTTTGAATTCCTTGTACTTCTGGAAACGAAATGTTTGGTATATATATATATATATGTATATATATATATATATATATATATATATAGAATGTAGTTTAGGCCATTCCGTGCCTCGGATGTGACAAACAGTATGTCGGTGAGACAAGTAAACAATTGCGTACACGCTAGCACGAACGTAGCTTAGCCCTACGATGCGCTAACCCACACTCGCAGATATGGAACCACTGTGCACAAACAGGCCATGAGGTCAACATCAGCAACGCAAAAGTAGTCAGTCGGGCGAACAGAAAGGGAGAGCGACTGATTCTCGAAGCTCTCCACTCGAATAACTCGTTCAATCAGCGTGTCGAGATCGATAAACTTGCGTCATCTTAACAAGATCCACGATGCGAAATAGGGGCAAACAGACGGACGGTGCACCGAAACGAACGGAACTAGCGATCCCACTCAATCACTCATTCACGTTTGACAACCAGTCCTAGTTTAGATCGAAGCATCACATTAAACGTTTTAACTCAGTGTACGCTTTATATATATATATATATATACATATATAGATGCAGCCGTGCATATATATATATATTTGACGGATTAAGTTTGTCAATTATTAAAACACTGTGCACGCAGGACTGCACGTGATCCTTATCCATCTGCAGAACAGCAAAGCAGCACAAAATGGCATCAGTCGAGAAAACAACCCTTGTTACAAGAGTCATTCATCAATATCGAAGTGTTGCCTTCGGCAAGAGGCCAGCTAGGGCCTAGCTTTTGTGTACATCTTACCAAAATGACTGCTTGTTGTGAGCATACTTTGACTCGTCCGGCATCCAGAACATAAAATGTGCCCCACTTATTATATATTATAAGGGAGCTTGCTATAATTTTGGGCGGCTTAAGCTGCTTGAAAATTACGTGCAGCTGCTTTTAAATGCATAAAACGGTATACAATACGATACATTCGGGGCGGTATTTTTGATGACATGCTTCATCCGTGAGTTTAGTTGAAGGAGCATACTTTATAGCCACTGGGGCAAACTACAGAAGCGGGAAACCGGCAACCGTGGCCCGGAAACTTGGAATGACATGGAACCACTTAAGTGTTTACTCGGTCAGATGCTGCAACTAGCCGGGCGACAGCGAAATGCTATCTAACACCAAAGTGACCGGTTCACCTGGAATTTGAACCTCTGGCCGTCTTAATGACTGACGCCTAATCCGCTTGACCACTGCCAGTCGACCTTGCCAAATTCTCTGCTGACAAATGCGATGTTATTAAAAAAATCGAATTATGAGCGTTCGAACGGTATTAAAGCAAACTTCTGTAGGAATTTTTCTTAACGTGTTGAGGGAAGTGTATCAGTTCTGTCCAGGACGAAGGCATGCATACACAGAGGATGAACTGATTTCACTGAACTTCAAACGCAATAGGCGAAACTCACCGCCAAAACATTAAGAAAATTTCGAAAAATCACAAAGATGAACAAAATAAGTTACGCGGGTTTCAACATGAATGTGGGATTGCCATGAATACTTTCGTGGCCCGACTGTCAAGCTCACTTTTTCAGCCACAATAATTTTGGCCTGTTTACCCAATTCGACTGATTTTTCCTGGGCTTGAGTCTTTTTTGCCGTGGCTACCTCAGTGGATTCATTGATCTCACCCATCAACGATTCACACGAGGTAGTCTTCTCTTCCAAAACAACTTTTTGCACGGCCAATTTCACATTGAGTTGATCGATTTGTATGGCGGTCTCGTGAAGTTTTTCCAATCCACCTTGTAATCGTTTTTGTTGTGCAATATTCTCACTGCAATGGGGATGGGGTGGGGGAAGCGGGGTAAAAACAACCGCGGATTTTCTGGAGGCCATTTTTATTCCTTGTCTAAGACATACTTATCGCGTTCGTAGGGATTATATACGTTAGTACTCAAATAATCATATATACATATATATTATGCATGCTAAGCATGAGATAACATTTCAACAGTGACGGTCCGCGTGGCAATTCATGTAGGGTTTCTTCAACCCGTGCTTAATTTTCGTACTCAGGAATCCTTGATGTTAAAACAGCCAAGCAGAACACCGAAAATAATAGCAATAATGTAATAATATTTCAGGTACCTTGGGTGCCTACTTGGTGCTTGAGAAAACTTTATCTTAGGAGCGTGCAAGTTGCTAAGCCTAGACATATTCCGCTACCTCGGCCGCTGCCTCCCAGCTCGATGTCAGGTATTTTGTGGAGTGTCATCATGCAAACAAGGAGCCTTGTCGAACTTGATGAATTTCATCCACTTGTGGCCGGTATAAGAAACCCGCTTGTTCATCAGATAGGGATTTCCAACTTCCGAAGTTAGGCTTGTGCAGCAATGGCCGGACACGTGAGGATCGCGTGTAGAAGTTCAACAACACCCAACAATTACCACTGGTGTTTGTTTACTCTCAGCATCAGTTGTTCATGTTGCGAAAGGCGAATAAGCTGTACTGAGGTTGGGTTTAGGCTGTTGAGATTGAGAGATCTTTATGATAAAGAATTTAGCTGGGCATTTTCTAAATAAATGTTTGCTCCACAAGCAGACGGACGGGAGAAAATTGAACAAATTTATAGGTTTGCGGATAAGGGAGAATGATATCCAAATTGTAACTAGTCGACCTATTCAAAAATGATTTCCCGATTAGAGATACGATAATGTCCGGCCTACCTTGTCTTGCTCTCCAACAGTTTGAGAAAACCGTTAATGAATAAAATGTAGTTGGTAGCTGTCACATAATTGATTCGACGAAGTTGCCGCTTGAAGTCGGCCGACGCATTTTCCACGGACCGATGAATATTGACTACATTTGTGACAACCGCTTCCCAATGCGTTGGAGGTACTTGACTGAACTGTGATTGTCCGAAACGATAAGCAAAAGAGGTGAACGGAAAATGGCAAAGCACATGATAGCGAGAAGTGTGAAAATGTTTGTGCTATTGACATGGAGATTTTATAATCGACCGAAAACAGTCGTTCAAACGTGCTGGTATGAAATAACATGCGGTCGAACGAGATGAGCCAACGACAATCTCAAATGACGTTAACACCCTTGCTCCGTTTCGTACCCTACACTTATGCAACGGATGACAATAAAAATTCGAGCGGTATCTGCGTGATACGCCAAAATGTGGCAAAACAAATCAGCAACTGAGGCAACGGAGAGACACCGTCTGCTGAAAGCAGGACTCTGATCAACCGCAAGTCCGAGGGAAAGGTCGGAACGTATCAGTCGTGATCACTCCCCTCGGCCTAGTTTGAGGTACAGATCGGATTTTATCAGAACTTTGTGACACCTTACGAGCAGAGCCGGAGACATCGATCGAAATGGAGACCGTGATCTCGGAAGAACAAAGACGATCAACTACCAAGCTTCAACCTACCGTAACTTACACATAGCGTTCGACACTGACAAGTGAATGAGATAAGTGAATGGTGACTAGGGAAAGATTAGACAGTTGTTCTTTCTTGAGTATGCAGAAAGGTATTGTACTGGAAACGAGAGGACAGAATGAGGCCATTAGTGTAGGCGACTGAGACTTACCCACTCCAAAACAGTATAGCATAGTACAGAAAGGCATGGCAGAGTATGGTCATGGGGAAGGCAAAGTTCCAACACAGCGATACAAAAATCAACAAAAGTATAACTGTAACGAACAAAATGATAGTGGCCTAGGCAAAAAAACGCTTCAAGATATTCATTTTTATTACGCAGTAATTAACATTTTCGACTCCACAATCATTTTAAATAGTAGGACAGAACTAACGTAAAACTTTCACGAAGCAATGCAGCGAGTCGATCTGTTTTGAAGCAATATAAGCTAATACTTACAAATGAAAACATAACTCAAGAGTTTGGAGTGAACCACCCGAGGCCAGTCCCGTCTGCAGGTTCCATACGTGTACCTCACATGGCACAGGACCCGTGAGAATGGCTCATAGCAACAGAAATTGTTGTTTCCGGTTGCATCGACGTTTCGGTAAGCAAATCACCGGCTCTATCAAAAATATCACTTTTTGTGGACATATATTTCAACATAACATCGCACATGGCACATCACTTTTCCGATAAAATCCGCAACCGATTCGGAGCTTAAACTTCTACCAGACGTTCACTGAGAATGTTCCAGCTTAAATTTTCAACATTAGATAGACCAAACAGCATTATTGAATAACCGAGCAGGATGACTGTATGAGGTCACACTTCCGATCCTTTACCTTTGGATCAATCAGACTGCAAGCCACCGCGTAGAGGGCCTGCTCAGGCCAAGGGAAATACCAGTCGATTGTGGTGCACTTGGTGATGCCCGGAAAATCACGACAACGAGTACGCAAGTTGTCTCCGGTTGGATTCATGCAGAGTACAATGTGTAGGCGAGAAGCACAGTCGGATTTGAAGTAATCCCACACAGTCTCCTTGTTCACAGGAACATTGAGCATTCCACTAGCCATAGCCTCAGTACGGATACGAGCTTCAGCCTCGGCCCAAATAGCCTGCTGTAAGGCGTCTTTCTCGTCCTCAGTGAACAGAGCACTGACAAACCCAGTAGTGAGCATGTTATTGATCAGTTCCAGAAAAGCTAAGTAAATGGAGTGACAAGTAAAGCATTTACTGAAAACTTTGTATTTCGAACCAACCAACCTCTACAAAATTGTGGAGCGTAAAGATGAAGATGGGAAAGTTTATTCAAGAAGAGTTTAGCGGAAGTGGCATGTCCCATTGTCATTATGACCCGCTGAGCACTCCAGAGTGAACCGGTAAACATGACTTTCAGATTTGGGATGACACAGAATAATAAATTCTCCCTAAGTCAGGTATAGTAGCCAAGCGGGAGGTGGTGAAATGCCCTGTAACAACAAACGTGAAGACAATCAACTTGTTGATGCAAAACAGTCAAGAGAAACTTCCCAGAGGAGCAATAATAACTATGTCAAAAGAACTCCATGGCGGGTAAAGAAAGTCTTTCCGAAAAACAAGCAGTCTTTCCAGACTCTGGCAGATAGCGAGATTCGTCACATTTTTATGTTAGTAGTAGAAGATTGAATGCTTTCATGTGATATCATTGGTAATCCCACCATTAAGAAACCATGGAAGTACTGTAAAGCTGTTTCATCCTTGTTAGGAATCATGAGCCGTGCATATTCACCGCGCCCGAACTGAGACGCTAACCCCGGAAGAACGATTTTGAGTCGAACGACTAAGCCATTGCGCTACCGGGCAGGCTCTGAACGATTTGTTGAACTTCATCACATGATGACGCTGCACCTATCCGTCACTGACTTGCACGGCCAAAGGTCGCTGGCACACACCAATCGACCCCTACTGACTTCTCTGTACGTAGCCTAATTACGAGGAAGGCTTTGGGCAAGACCTACAGTAGGAGGTTGAATGTTCTCATGAAATAATTCACCATGTGATATCACCGCTCTACTTACGATTAAGAAACCATGGAAGCACTGTGCAGCTGTTTGATTCTTGTTAGGAATCATCAACAGTTGACAGCTACAATTCAAGCCGTTAGTCGTAACAACCCGGATAACACACCGGGGGAAATGTCCTCGAGAAAGAGTTCAAGGGTTGTCAGCAACGGACGGGAAGAGATCAGCCGCTCAGTAAAACCTTCTCCTTGAGATTGATATGGAACGGAGCACGACAGAGTGTGGTTCTCAAGACTGAATTGTTTTATCGGTCAGTACACGCGCATTTCACCCGGTTGTCTTCTCATCGCATTATGAACTCGTTAAATACTGTCTTTAGATCATCATTAGGCTTGAATTCAGAAGCATCTTGTCACAAATCTTGATCAAACTTATCCAGTTCAGATTATCAATGAAGACGTGGATAACCTACAAATGACAACTTAGCTGTTGGCTGTTGAGTTCCATAAAATAAAGAGCTTACAGATAATTTACAAAACAGGTTGCGGTAATAATTTTAGATTCCTTTTCAAACCTGAATAAAACTAGGAAAAGAAAATCCTCTGGAAATGAAGATGATGACTTAAAACTCCCAAGTGTTAGAAATGCATTCTCGAATCGCATCACTAAACATCCTCTAAGCAAATTAACAACACCCGAATACCAGAAGCATTCAATTATTTTCCACAATACATACAAAACCCGTAAAACTGATTCAGGGAGCTACAAGCTCACCATAGGGTACATAGCTGATGTTGCTAGTAGTCCAGCTGTTTAGTTTTAAAGCATTGTAGTTCCTCATTCGGCCGTAGTTTCAACTGCATTTAAGGTGATATGATGAGTCGTACATAAGTAGCGCCATCATACTCTTTTTTGGTTTTCAATGCTGACTGAACGGCTTTGACAAGAATTCCAAAACGAAAACCCCATCTACGTTAAATATGGTCACAAAATTCCGACTCGCGGAAGAACCCTAGGTTTAGCGTGAACAACTGCATCTCGAGAGTTACTTCTGAATGGTATGTTAATTTGCAACACATATTTGGTTGAACACATCCTTCAAGCCTAAATCTGCACACCACAAGAACGATTTACTTGTTGGATTTTTCAAAGAAGGTGGCTGGTCTCTGGTCTCATGTTACCCGGCCACATTCAAAGCAGAAATCCAATTTATTACTTCTATTTCAGTCTGTCAGTCGATTTTGGATCACGTTACGACAAGAGGGCGTTAATCGATTATGAGTCCCTTTTGTTCAACTTTGCAGTAATCCTCATTTTCCTTTAGACTAAGCAAATCATATTTTGCAACTAGGACTTTCCTGGGACGGAAAATATTTTCTCTATACGCCTAACGACGTTCCTCCGATTCCATTAGTGCTATGAACTTCGTAAGGGGACTGGATTATACTAAGCGAGATGGAATATTACCGCTTAACTTTAACTTCATAAAGCCCTTGATCACCAGTTGACGTGATGCATGTACATTGACCAAGCCATCTTGACTGATGGTAGTCCGCAGTCGAAACAGGTCATTAATCTCGGGATTGTGAAATTTGAACTAACCGATGTATGATCCGCTCTATAATCATATTTGAACCACTTGAACTGTGTATGAGCTACGGGTTCATTTCAGGCATGAACTAATCGCAGAGGGAATTAGTGGTTAATGGATTTTCCACGAATCTGTCTGAAGAGCTTATGCTAATAAAAGTTTGAAGAAAAATGAAAATAGAGCTGAACAGGGAGAAGAAAGATGCCGTATAGGTTTTTCACGTCCAAACCTCTTTACTTCACTCACTGTTCACAGAATCAATCAAATATTCTCGAGCATTTTACTATCCGACTTCCGAAATCGGACTTTTGGGTTATCTTGGGTACTCAACCCCAAATGTTTGATAAAAAAATCCTGGCCTGCAAGACAGCAGAGCGAAGAACGGCATTTGCAAACTGTTAGGATCCGACGACTGGAAGTCCATTTCATACGTCTTTTGACCTGTTCCGATCAGGTTTCAGCAGGGTAAAGAGCACGAAAATATTTGTTCACACGCCTCTGCTCAGGTTCATTGCCCCAAAGGAAAGCAATGCATCACATCACAGAGCCATTGACGAAATTTCGTGGCATTTTACAAGCATGCGTCCGTCCCACCCTAGACACTGACGCTGCCTGTCTGTGGCAACTCATTTAGTTAGCATGAGTCCACACTATTCAAGGCTTACCATCGAAAAAGTAGCCTGTCTACTGTCCTCAACCTGGAGCGGTGCCGGCTAGCATACAGCTCTATCCTTCATGCACATCGTAGGCCTGGGAGTCAATGGTCAGAATTGGATGGATCCAGTTAGCGCGTAAGACGGCAACCTCGTAGGGAACCCTCGCTCACTGGACTGCTTCGAGCGGGACTGATTAGACTCTTAAGCTTGGATTCATGTGACTGTCATAGAGGATAACTGAGGACACAAGATGTATTTCTTCTAGGTGGCTTGCATTGAAATGTTTGTTGGATGCTCTTAGAATGACTGCTTTGCTGTACGCTGTTCTATGAGGCAGGCAATGACTGGAAGGTGGGTCGTGGTCGCCGGTCGAAACCAGCAGACTGGCCCACACAGATCCAGTTTGACTATCGAGTTTACGTTCACGATGTCCTCCCAAGCGATAGCTGGAAACAATAGGCGATATGACTCAAACTTGCAATCATTAACGCCCTCTGCACTTGAAATATTTCCTCTTTCATATAATTATTCAACATTTTCTTTTGCATTTGACCTTTTATCAATTTTCGTCTACTTTTTTCTTCTAGTTAAGCGGTGCTGTGAGGCAGCAGCCTTAAACAGAGCACTTAGGTGGAAGGTAAATGGTCGTAAAAAGTGAACTGAATGAATATGAAGTATATTCTCATCTACAGTTTTCATACTTATTAGCTTTTTTATTCATGCCCTACTACTTAATCGCTTCGTTTTTGCGCCGCTGGTGCTTCGGGTTTGCGGTCAAACTCTGGCATACCAGTACTCAGCTAATGGTTGTAGCAGCTAAGATGAATTGTCTTCTAATCAACGTGAAACTGAGCAAACGGGAATCGCAGCAGGTCGTGAATAGAGACAATCACCCTTAGTGTCTACATATATATTTCCTAGTTGGGTGGCATATAATGGATAAAAGACAACAGATGGGATATCGACCGCAAGTGTAAGTGCAAATTCCAACTTTTCGACTATTTTATTTCAAACATAAGAAACTCACATTCATCACGAATATGATCCTCACACACAAGGAACATGAAATCTGATTTGGAGGTTGACATGCTCGTATAGAGTTTCTTCAAATCGTCCCGGAATTCGTTCTCCCCGTAGCCACGTCGTAGAACAATCTCATAGGTTTTCGCATTGGCAATATAGGCACCGAGACAGGCGAGACATTTTTTCCCGGATCCGCTGACACCGACGAGCAATGCATTGCCTCCATCCAAACGTATAATACGATGAATCGCGCCAAGATGTTCCAATGCATCGTTAAAAAGGACAATATCCATATTGCCTTCAGTTTCACGGTAGTTGAACAAGAGCTGTAGAGGAATACATGCCGTTGGATTATTTACCTTTAACAAATTTCAGTAATAGCAACAAGAGAAGCAGAAAACAATGATGGATTTGGTTGTTCTTGTTCTGGCAATCCAAATATTTTTTCTGGCATCTCCCTTAAGTGATTCAAACGGAATTCACCGAGGGAAAAGCTTTGCATGCAGATGTAGTTGTTCGTCGTGACAAACCTTTCGTACCTTCACGATTTCATAAGTACCTGCACATCTGCGTGGGATCTGACACGCGCTTATTTTATCATATCTGCACTGCAAAAGCTTGTCACTAAAAAGAAATGATGACACAAAGGGAGAAAATAATACTGTGACAAAAGATTTTATGCGAATGAAGCAAGCTAACAGCAAGTTAATTGTTGGTTTCAACCCAAAACAATTTCATGCTCATTGAATTATTGTTCTAAGTGGCATTTAACGTTCCGATGTGATCATTTTCTCACTGGAACACTAAACATTACTGTCCATATTGTCTAATGTCCAGGACGATGTAATGTCCACTGGCTTGTTATCTCATTCCCCGGTATTAAAGTAATCTGGCCCGCATCAACACGGGCAACAATTCAATGCAGACCATACACAGTATACTCACCCTGAAAGTTTTCTCACATTCTAAAGGCTTATGAATCGAAAAGTAAACTAGAAAACAGGTTATTTGCTCCGTGGGCCTATTGAGGTTCTGAAGCGGAACATTTGTTCTACTGAATCACAAAATACTACTTTTTGCCGTAATTAGTATCATAAGGGAATGAGTGAACAAAATTTATCCAGAAGCACATGACCGTTTTTTCGGTTATTGCGGCTCCTCACGTGTACGTACCCAGTACTTTCCTGTTCAATCGTCCCTGTACTTGTACACTCCAAAAGAGGTTCTCGCATCAGAACCCCATGTGAGTCACTGTAAATGTGCATGGATGATGAGTCCATTTATGAACCGCAATGGTGATTTTCAGGCGGTTTTCGTTGGTTAATCAACGACAACTCTCCACAATTCACCGATGTTGTTCATTAGTGAACCCATCATCCATGCACACTCCCCGTAATAAACAAGCTCGTTTCCACGGGATTCCGGGAGGACACCATGACTTGAGGCTACGAGCCGATGTTAAGAGCTCAAGACCGCTTGGTGTTTGTAAGATGATTGGTGCATCAGGTAAGCCAGACATGTTCGGAAAACAGAACCGGCTGACACACTTCTCCGGAATCAGGTGAATGACGCACGAACGAGAAATCTGATCGATTGGAAACCAGAGCACAAAGACCGAACTATCCATGCGCCCAAAGTCACTGACACAGCGAAAGTGACACATTCAGAGGAGCGGAACGGAGGAGAACGGAAGCCGTGTACGGAATGAAAACCCAAAGAAGAAATCATTAGTCCGAGAGCCTAGAGACGTCGGTCATTGAGCTTCGACTTGGAATGTAAAGCATTCCATTAAGACGAATAAACGAGAGTCGTGTTTTCTGTTAAAGGTCATTTGATCCTTCTGGCTTGATTAAGCAGGACGACAATAAAATAGAATCGACACGATCGACCGTGATATTGCGACTTCATAACGGATGCCGTGAGAACGGTAGTAACTTGAAGAAGTATATCAAAGAAGCAGGGTTTCAAACGCAAGAACGCTAATAACTACGGCACTGAAGAAAATCACGTATTGACTCCAATCATCGATTCGGGGCAACTCGTAAACCCCAAACTCGGATGCGACATCGCCATGAATGCAAACTCAGCTTGGGCTGCTTGGATACAGAGATTGGATAAGTGAAGTGAATTCTTCTGGTACACCTTTCGAACGTGGGTAAACAGAGGGAAAAAACTCCGCCTCATTCGTTTTTCTGACTTTCAAGTCATCCGGGATTCACTTCTGTCGAGAGTGACTTTTCCAGCCCTGACCTCAAATTTGAATACCCAGGAAGCATCAATCTGGCGTAAAACTAAGAAAAACTATCAGTTAAATTTTGGCAACTGTAAAAGTTGAGTTGATGTGCACCGTTTTTCGATCGGCGATTATTAGGCGAACAAGGTCGTGGCGTTTGGCCGCGAATGTCACATATTCGAACAATGTACGCTGTCGTTAAATTGATAAATGAATTAAACAGATAAAAGGCAAAGTTCCGTTTGAAAGTCAAATGTCACAAACCAACGGATACGACAAATTAATTGGACTCCAAATTTATGGAGACAACGTTATTACTGATCATTAAATATCTAAACACTTCACAACGCGCTTTGTTTTTTTGGACAGTGTCCGGGTCAAACTCAGATGAGATACAGTGAAGCGAAGATCGAACGTTTCAACGGTGATCGAGATACAGTATCAAACAAGATCTGTCCTACCTCCTCGACAACCGCTTTGCAAACTTCATAGTCTTGCATATCCTCGTACAGGCGTGCATCTTCTTCGCTCGCCGCAGCCCAGTAGTCACCAAATAGGATAGGATCAAGGACCGCGTAGCTGGCCTCATCTGGAAACACGTCGTTCATGCTTGTTTGAATGATTTGCTACACAGAAGGGAATAACAACACCTGAGAGTAGGATGAACACCAAAAACTACATATTATCATTTTGATGGCTACATGACCAATTTACGGCCCCGATGAACTAGCGTAAAGTGTTATCCAATGGAAAATTTTGATTGACTATCGTAACCAGCTGACTGATTTGGTGGCGATTTTGTGAAAATTTTTTCAGCTCATTGACGATTCCAAATCACTTTGAGTCTGTACCATTTCACGGAGCTAAGCTGTCTGAAAACGTTCATCAACTATGGCATGCCACTCGCTTACAATGTTCTCAGGGTCTAGAAGAATCCATCTTGGGCAACTCAGGTGGCATGAAATTCATATAAATGCCAATGAATTGGAATTACCACTAGTATATGGTAGATGCCGTAATGAGGAAAGATATGATACCACCTCAGTCATTCAACGCAACTACGCGTAGGTGGAAAACTGTCAAGATTAGCGTAAGCGGAGATAAAAAAATGGAATATAATGGTACAAGACACAAATGTCAATTGGGATTGCACACACTTTGAAATTACTCACCATTGAGATTTGTTTGATGCAACTCCTTCTAACTTTACTCGCTTAAATGGCTTCGGAATGTTTCTTTCTTAAATGACTAATCTTTCCTTTATTGGCTCATGATACTGCCAATCGTATGCATTCATGATACACCCAAACACTCAGGCAAAGTACGAAACATTTCACTCGGTCGTCTGGGATATCTAATAATTTCCCTTTCAATTGGTCTATTTCTTTATCCCAACTTGCATCACGACAGACGGTTTGCATTATCGCCCTTCCTCTGTTTTCTCTGACCAAATTATACAAGACAATCGTGTAACTAAGTGATCATTGATCTTTATCACCGGTTAACTTTCAAGAAAATCACGTTCTATTTCACATTCGGGATTCTGGGGGGTCAATATTAGTTGATTTGATAAAGGGATGTTATTGAGTATGACTATGTATTGATTTACAACGATAAAATGCTCACATTCACTACAGCCATATCCCCTTCATCGACAACGCGATCCCGAAACACACGAATGCACTCGTGGCGCCAGAGACGAAGGAATTTTTTCGGACCCTTAAATCGATCAGATGAGGATTGCAGAAGACCTTGCAGTAAACGTGAGAGTTCGCGCAGATTGAAGGTGTAGTGAAATTTCAGCGGGGTAGGCAACAGTTCATCACGAATCTCCCTGAAATAGGGAGAATGAGCATTCTAAATGGCCGGAAATGAATACCCGGAGTGTGGCGAGTACAGCTAGAGATAGCATTTTTGTAGCACTGAATATCTTTGCAAAACAAAAGCAAAACCGGCATAGGAATAACAGCAAATGAGGAGAAATATAATGGAATATTGTTCGAACAGAAAATCATATATTATGGTGTACCTGTTTCAGCAAAATAACCTACTGTTACAACAGTATGCGACTGACATGTTGGGCCAGTAATCCCACGTCCCACCACGGTGAATGCTACGAAATAACTTCCACTTTACATAAATCGGAGCTCGAGCTCGATTGGTCTGCACTAACGATAGTACCCAAAAAAGATCAAACAGTGAAGCAGTATCTCAACGGGCTTCAGTCAAGATTTGGATATATATTCTGGATGAGAAATCATCCAGTGATTAAGCTAATCGCTTCATACACAAATCAAGCACGTTAACAAAGCGGATAGGTGAGTGACCGACTGAGTGAGTTTATGACGAATCGAACTGAAAACTTCTTAACGCAAACCCATAAGACTGTCTCGTCAGCCAAATCTGACCAAATAACCTTTCATACTAGTAATTATCATGAGTTCCCCATTGTGACCGTTGAGACCGAGCAAAACTTCCGTGTACAAAAATGGTAATTGGATTGAATAATTTCTTCGAACTGGTGAACAACAAAAGGATGCGGCCGCGATTGAGTTTACCGAGCCAACGTCCGTTTAACAGGGGAAAATGCATGCTGAGCTACCAGAACGCCCTTCCAACTTATTCGGCATGAGTTTATGCATCGTAAAGACATTAGTAAACTTTAAATTTTATTTGTTTGCATTATATTAGGAATGATGGAGTCCTTGGTTGATAAAAAGCTGTCGAGCAAGGAAGTGACGTATCACCTAAATTGATCTTCTTTCATTACCTCGTTCCGACCGGATATCCAAAAGCTCCAAATTGAATAGGCGCGTTTGGAACGCGGATTTCCACTGGCGTCTCAATTCGTCTGATGATTACTTGTTCGTGCGTTCGATGACAGACACAATTTCACCCGCTCCCAAATGAAGCTAGCTATGGATCTGTTGAAATCTGACAATTGAACACCCAACCAAGGCTTCCCGGTTCACTCAAAAGACTTAGTGGTTAGACAGATATTGCAGAAAGCAAGTGAAAATTTTGACTGAACATGATAACACGTGCTCACTCTGACTCGTGTGGCACTCAAATGCACATTAGACCATGGGAACACAAATTCGACAAAGATGCTTGATTTAGTAGCGGCCGAAACCGGACCAAAATCTCGATAAAACACAAAAGATTTTATTAACTGAACTAAGTTTAACTTACCGCTATGAACTGATCTAATTTTCCGCTACTTTGTCGACATCAAATAATACCGAAAGATTTAAATTCTTGAGCCTCAGTGACGAGTCGCTGGGCAACCATGCTTCTAAATACATGGTATTTACCGGTCACACTGTTAAAATCTAATCACTAGATTCGTAGATATTAGTTGTAAGCTCGCAATAAATGGAAGCGCTCTCGTAAATTATTTAATATACAAATAATCGGACACTTTCTTGTTCCTGGAAGATGATTTTGGCTCACTTGTACACACGCAAGCTCAGATTTGTAAACTGATCCACATAGGACATCAATTTTCGGGTAAATCCATTCGACAGATGCCCAAGTAAGACACTACCGAAAATGGTGAACGCACTATCATCGGATGGAGGCAGAGCATGATAGACAGTGAACAAGGATACGAAACGTGGATCCAAACTTTGCCGACCGCCTCCTGGAGGACCGATAGCGGCCACATATGTCATGTCCTTCAAGCTACGCCAAGAAAGATCACTGCCCTGCTGGTACATGCCGTGACGACCAATTATTACCCGTAGAAGTGCAATAGGTTGTTGTGTTCCATAATCGTCTTCCTAAATAATAAATAGAAAAAACAAAGATTCCATCCCATGCAATACGGACGAGTGCAGGCATTTAAGAATTAGGGAATGAATCAAAGGGAGTAATCGCAAATACGAAATGTTATTGAAACCTCACTGAGGACACTTTTTCGAAAAGTTCAGTGGGCACTTAAAACACACCGTGCTCAGTTGGTAGTGTACAGTCTCAGCAAATTGGTGTCAATACATTCAAGAAACTTCCCAGCAAAGGTAAATTACGTGAAAATGGGAAAACGTGAGACTGGTTGCGAGATGAAAGACATTTGGGCAGGTATTTTATTCTATGGTTTCATTAGAATCACCCGACTCGTCACCTTCACTGTTCTTCTGAAACCTAATGTGGCTGTGGGTCATTCGGGCTCATGGTCTCCAATACCTATGCGGCACATTCTTCGCACTGCATTCATGCGACAAGTATGTCAAATCAGAATTCAAAGTTAGTGAACCTGATACCTAGTACTTCGGGTATTTCTGTGCAAATCTTCGTCAACATCTTGAATACAGACACGGGCAAGTAAGCTCAATCACCAAAAACACTGGTGTTGCCTCAGACCGACATTACCAAAAAGAAAACTAGAAACCCACGCATGCTATCGATCGTTTGCAAGTGTGTGTTCAATGTAATGTTATGTAATAGGATTCTGGATAAATAAAATATAAGAAAAAAGTTCGTTACTCAAAAGTCTGCGCAGTGGGCAAAAATTAGTAGATAAAAATCACTGCATGTTCTGCAATTTCCATTTTGACCTCGAATATTTCTAAATGAAGCTCTTTCCATATCGACGCATCTTTCAGCCATCCCCAGCAGGTGCAAAAAGAGAATGCAAAGGTAAACGATCGGCAGGCATACACAATACGCGTTCAAGCCACCCAAGACGACGAAGACCGAATATCTCAGTCAGAAGACGACCATCTGCACCCAACACACGACAACGCACCTCGTCGTTACTCATCCGGCGTTCACACCAGACACAAGCAACGTTTCGAAGACATCGGTGGTCAAAAACAAAAAGTCGCCGGACATCATCAAGGCGGATAGGCAAAGTCTCGCAACGGTAAAGGAGAACAGTACGAATTGTGGTGCTGTGCACCCTTCATTTGAGGAAAAATCGGATGTCACGGTGGCTCCACAAGTGATGCAGGTTTGTGAAAGCTGCCCTGGATTTCACAATTTGTGACGTGTCGTCCTCCCCAACGCCTGCGCAAAGCGGGCTCAGAACCCCGAAATACTTGAAACTACTGACTTCCTCCAACCGATCACCTCAAAGTGTGACCAGATGCACAGGCTCCTCCCAGTCTTGCATTTTGAAGGTCCAAAGCACATACCGCACCTAGATACCTCAATTAGCAAGCGGTTGAATTGCCTGTGCCGCATCCTCGGGGTCTCCAGAAAGAGGCAGAATGGCTAGATGGGGATGTCAGGCAGATAATGGAACTGGGTTCCTGATTGCTTGTCTCTTGGATACAACGCACATCGTTGGCTAGGGTCTCCAGCGTACAGGCGTCAGTGTTCGCTCATTGAAGATGGCTACTTTGAAGGAGGATCAACAACGAAGAAGTGCATCAACCGGCGGAAGTGGGTTCTGTGAGATATGGATGCTATCTGAGGGAGATCGTGACAGAACAGGGACAGGACTGTGTCAGGAGTTTTCCGCGATAGTAACGGTTTTCGTCTCTAGTGCACGGTAAGACCACCAGATCTCCCAATCCCAATTTAACCTTGTATCAGATCGATGTCTCGTACTGAGCCGTGCTTCCTTGTGCCAGCTGCCAGCTAAGACAGACTGATTTGCGCCAAAGGGATGCAGAGACCCAGTAGAAAGTCAGGGTGTTGCAAGACGACGTTCAGGCCATTATTCACTGTGTCATGAGAATGCAGAGTTCCTAACAAGTGAGCAATCATCATCAAGTGGTGTTAGTTCCATTTTTCAGCGAGAGCATTTGGCACATTTAATAGGTGATTTCGGTCAGGAAGCTGATCGCGGTATAACCATTATTGCATTGTGAGCTTGGAAAGCTCACCGAATCACATGGATGGCTTAGTGGGAACTAATATGGAGCCGCAGTTGTCGGGAGTACTGCAACCCGACCAACAATCCCGTGTACATCTCCGCCATCTGTAGCTTGCAGCGATATGGTCGATCTGGATTCGTTGTGGACCCTGAGAGGGTCCTGTATCAGCAATTCGACCGTTTGAAGTTCGTAATGGCGTAAACCAGTCCAAGGTCAGAATACAAGGTGAATTATCACGTTTTCTGAGCAGGAGGATTTAAGACCTTGCAATGCTTCTTGCATTAGTCGATCTGGATACGTGATGGTCATTGTGCCAGAATTGATCCGGTTCAAACAAATGCATGCACAAGTCTTAACGATCGCGGACTCATCCAGCGGACATACAGAGACGTAGACGTATGGCAAATAATCACACGAACACATGCCCAAATGTTCAGCTTATTTGGAGCATAATTTCACTGTTCTCACGATTCATTCTGCTCATTGTTGGTTCGGCGTAAGTCAGGAAGTATACTATATTGCCTGAGTTTCTAGGTGCAGATTACTGCTACACGTGCGAGTAATTTACTGCAGACATTCCATGACTACAATTTCCGAATATAACAAAACCAAAAGCAGCGCGTTCTATGAAAGTAGATGTACGCTACTATTCATGTCTTCTGCTAAAATCACGTTGCCATCCTGCTTTGTTTCACCTAAGCTATCCTGTAAATTTTTATACGAGGCATCTTTGATCACATCTGAGACGCAGTCTATAGGAATGCATGCAAATCAACAAAGTAGGTTTATCAGAACGGGGACTACTCAGTTTGCACGAACCTCGAAACCTCAATGCCCAAAATTGGCTGCTAGCTGAGAACCAGTCAGGTTGTGCGGCTTAAGCTGTTCTGCTGAGAGCCACTCCAACACCAGTATGACTAGAATCTGCCGTCTCAAAATCATCAGAAAGTCGAAATTCTGCGCGTCAACCGAATGACAGAGCTGGAGTCTTGAGTCCGAGTCCCTTAGACCCAACTTAACGATCTAGCATTGGCACTTACACGTTTGAAAGGACCCCAAAGATGAAGAAGTACACAAGTTGGAGAGAGTAAGTCCGCTGAAAATTAGACGTTGGCCCAGAGAAGATTCAAGACAACCGATATAGAATTTCCCCTAAAGAAACTGAAGTTCCTGATTAGTATTAAAAGAGGATTCATCCTGACTGTTGGGTTTCAAAATTGATTTAACCGTGAGACAATTCTGAAGGTAAAAATGCATCAAAAACTCCTAAATGGCTTCCGAAAATCACCTTAGGCATATTCATATCATCAATAAAAACAACCAACGTCTTTCCCGGGATGGGCCCGTAAACTCCTTTGGCACGCTTCTCCACGTTCGCGTTGATCATACTACGGGCGTCGTTTGCTGTTGTGCGCGAGGAGAAGTTTAGAAATAACGTACTAGTCGTGTCCATATCCAAAGAGCGCATTGTGCTTTCGATGGTCGCCGTTTTTGATGTGCCTGTCTCGCCCACAATCAACAGAGGCGAACGGAGCTGAATTCGTAAAATAAGAGGATTTGAAAAAAAATAGTGCGTTTCTCAACAATGAAGGAAGCATTTAGCTACCCATGAGTAGAACACACAAACCTCCAAAGAATTCGAAAATTGGCGGAATTAGTCCTCGAATCAAACAGGATCGAGCGACCTTGGGGATATGACACATTCAAGATGTTTCCGTTATGTCACTTTGGTGGTGGACAGTGGTTCGTTTCAGCCGGGCTCGCTACCAGACCTAACCTAATAAGACTTTATGTGACACTATACTACTCTGAATTTCAGGGTTGTGGTTATATTGAAAGACATTGTGTTGTATGTTATTTAACTTTTGCGTACATAGGTGTCCGCATTTTAGTCAAAATGGATGCGTTCCCCACCTCATCAGAAAACAAAGTTGGAAAAAAGCGTAGCGAAGAATAAAAATTTGAATTTTACGAGAGAATGAGTAGAAAATCAGTCATGATCTGTTCTCCATTGGTAAGTATTCGGGCTAGCTAGCGAACGGTTGAGTTCTTATAGATATGTATGCGATAGGGTACGGAGCGGAAGGTACAACGTGTCCCGGTATCAGAACGGCATGTAAAATGTCGTTGTGTAAGAGATGGGATGGATCCGAAAGAATTTTGTGGGCAAATTTTTCGTATGCAGCTGGATGCATGCCACACAGTTTGGTACAGAATTCTTTCCGTGTTATTGTAAGATACACCATTAATGATTGACAGACCAAGACGAAGGGTTCTGAGGTCATTTTATAATAAATCAGAAAAAGTGACAGGGACACAATAAAGGAGGGCGGGAAAAATACACTGGCAAACAAACAGGGAGGTAATTTTTTCCCTAACCTGGAAATGCCGTATTCTTTTTATGTGAAATGACAGTCTTGTAAGATTTTTTACATCACTGGGAATGTGAGAAGACCAGCTTAAGTTTTTATCAATAGTATTTCCTAAGTGCCTGATGGATTTTACCCAATGAATGGTTATGTATTAATGGAAGAAGGGTCAGCCGGGTAAACAGACCGATAAAAAGAAAACAAACATTTAACACATTTTGACGAATTAAGATTTAATCCAGAGGGAACAGAAAAATCGTGAATGAGAGGCAAGTTGTTGGAAAGTTTGAAGATGTCTTCGGTTCCAGATACAGACTGACAAAGAACGACTTCATCAGCATATATGAATACTTGGCAAGGGTAATTGGCATGTACGTGGCTGATATATGTTGAAAACATATAGGAAGAAGGGACGGCTCCTTGAAGGATTCCACAATCATTTACCAACGGGGTAGATTTTCGTCGTCCTAGTCTTGCGCACTGAATTCCGTTGGTGAAGCAGTTTGATAGCCATACCAAGAAGCGATTTGGAAAGCCGAACGGTTCAAGTTTTCGAAAAAGTAAAGACCGCGGGACAAATTCGAATGCAGAGGGAATATCTAAGAATGCGGATCGGAAAGATTTGGCAGATGCATCCAAGGATTTGGTGATATAATGAACCAGAGAAAGCCCCACATAAAACGTGGACCTGTTTGGTTTGTATGCAGACTGAAGGGAGTCATCGGGAACACCAACAGAAGACGTTAGGCGACCCAGGACGGCGCGTTCCGCTAGTTTAAGATCGTACGATGTAAGAGCTACGGAACGAAAACGTTTGCGTGGAATAGTTGAATTACTGGATTTGGGGATGCGCACAATAGTGACTGTTTCCAACACTCGGAAATGGAATATTTACATAAGGAGGCAACACGTGACCCGACCAGCGTAGTCTATTAAGTTTCATACGCTGAAACAAGCTATTCTCAGAGGTGGCACTTAGTACTAGATTTCTGACCTCTATATACTACGTAGACATCGATGGTCAAAACTTCTAGGCGACGAACATCGTCCACACGCATACTCCACGTCTCGCGACCGTACAACAGAACTGACCGCACTGCTGCACAGTACACACGACCTTTCAACTTCAGTGAAATATCAGGCCGACGCCACAAGTGCTTCAGTCCAATATGCATGCAAGTATAATGCTGGCAACAGGTTCACAAACTTCGTTGGCATGCCCCTCCGGTGGAGAGCACTGAATAGTGCTGGTCGATCCACGGAGTTGAAAGCACCTTTCAAATCCAAATAGAGCACGATCGTGAGGCGGCGGTGCGTGTGGCGCGTTTCGAGTATCTGTCGTGGGGTCCCGTAAATTATAGAACTGTGCCTTCCATTTCCTTAAGGCTTTCAGCGGGGGCAAAGCAATACGACCGTTACGGAGAAGAAATGCTTCTACGAGACAACATGTACCAAAAATTAAATTCATCATATCCACATAAAGGTTGGCATTAATATTTAGAAATTCAAAAGAAAGCCACGAACTTGCATGAAAAGAGATTTTTCAAAGATTGGGAAGCTGTCCGGGAATAAACTTTGGGTTTTAATAGTTAAAGATAAATATTAGTGTTTAATGTTAGAACACGTTGTTTAAGACGACATAACTCGGGATGAATAATAATAATTCCATCCGGGGTAGAGTTACATAGGATTGGGGGAAATTGATAGATCAGTCAAATCAAAAGCAGCAAGGAGAATTGTCGAGGCGTGATTAAAATCATCTATGATTATATGTGGGTTATCATCCAGCAATGGAAACAGAAAAGAAGATGAGAATCGAAAAATATGAAAATTGAGATCGAGCGCAAAAAGAGGCAATGTACAGGTTTGTCATAATTGTGCTCCTATGCAGAAAAAAAACTTAGGATGACGCTGATAGCCAAGCAGTAAATATCGGAAAATGAACATGAGTAAATTGCTTCAGGCTTGCCTGACCAGGAGGAATTTGTGAATATGACCATACTACCTCCGATTTTCTTAGTGCCCTATTATCTGTCCAGTCGGTATAAATCAAATTCTTGAATGGACAGTAGGGCATCCACAACATGTGAGTTCAGCCTTAACTTGTGAATGCAAATCACAACTATAAACGTGCATCCGAGACCGAAGAGTGAAAGATGGATCCGGTAATTTTGTGAACGGAGAGCCCATGGTGGTACCTAGTAAAGATGGAACAAGCATCTTGGCTGGCGGGCGCATTTAAGAGCAGCCTTATTGGTTTTGGTGGGAAATCCGTGATGTGCATGTGTAATTAAGTCCAAACGAGGAGACATTTCCGGAATTGAGTGCACATTTCGTAGCTGAAATCGCGTGCATTGGCGATATCCACACTGGGCTACCAAGTCACGTTACCGGGTCAGATCAGATCAGGTCCGGTTCCAGGAGTTGAGGTGTGATCAACAAATATCTCAAGGTTATGGCACCATCAAGCTTCAGTGGGTATCCGTCCGGGCTATAATGTCAAGTGCTCAGTTCGGTGAGTAGGAAAATGTGAGTGCCCTGTAAAAGTATGGGCGCGCATATGAAGTGTACTTTCGGAAGTCAGTAACACCCTCATGAATTCGAAAATTGCTTTCAACCTAGTCCACCACTTCAAATCCCAATACAGACACATCCGACTGGCTGTTGGAAGAAGAAGCTCAAAGAACTATACAAGGGATAAAGAAGCTAAAATCCAAGATGGTATGAATGACGTTAACTAAACTGGGAAGGAGTAAAAACCTCCGTTGAAAGTAGGAAGAAATAAACTGAGGTATTAATAGATAAAAGTTCCACCCGGAAGTCGTTAATAGACAAAGGCACTTGATTCAATTCACGGTAAATTTTGAATTATCTCATCGTTCGGGTTGGTGTTAAGCCTTCGGCACATCAACTACGAAATATATTGCATAGTGAGATCCATTAGTAGGAAATCTAAGAGGGTGACAGGAAATCCCCTCCTAGACCACGCAGCGTTTCCCATTTTCTCTCCGGGATAGTAAAGTGTCCGTTTTTATGTAGCTTCACCTCGTCTGCCTCTAAGGGAGTAAGGTACTCAAGAAAACAGCTATCCTTCGTATTTTGCGGGAAAGAGCTCCTGTAGACCAACAGCAGTAGCAATTTGTCCTGCTGAAGTAGCAGTGTGGAAGAAGGAGCTTGGAATTTGCCAACCGAAACAATCCAGTACCCACAAAATATAGGTGGAACCTCGCAAACTAAGAAGGACGCCATTAGTGCTTATTGGCTTCTAGAACGACCAAATCTGACATTAAGCTTATTTTACTCAGATGAATGACCCGGGGATTTGGCATAAGGACGGAGGAACGTTTGATGTGGAGTTAAACACAAAACGATACTGTGGCATACATACCATTATTCTAAGCGTAATGGATTTATTGTCAACCTAAAATTTCCTAGTATTCTCCGGCCTCCAATATGCTTATAGCTGGTATGGCGGTGATCAGTCTCCATACATTTTGCAGCATAAAACTTAAGAATCAACCCCTTCAAATCAAAATGTTTCTGAAATAAAGAAGTGCGATTAAATCGGATGACCAAACATGAGGAAAGAAAAGCGCTAGGGATTTGACGAAAATGTTGTGTAAATTGTTGCTCTGATTCCACACTTGGGGTAAAACTTGTGAACTGTCTAAAATTAATATCAAACTCGATCACCTCAAAACTGAGCAAATCTGAGTGAAGGTCGTAGATAACTTTCTAAAATCCTTCTGTTACTTAGATGGGTCAGTTGGCCTATTCTAGGCTGGATTTTAATACAGGAAAGTTATTTTATGCTCTTTTGACGGTATAATTAATAATATTTCGGCTTGTGGCAAAATTATCCGTTTTTGATTTATGCAAGTAAGTTAGAAAAAGACTAGATCTTTTCAAATAATAACCTCGTTTTTCTGCTAGCTAATATGTATGAATTTCGTTCAAGACTTTAATCCACCGTATTACAATTCTAATGGAAAACAAAATCACGACAATCCCCTTAAGATTCTGTGTTCCACAGGTCCATATTACTCAAAATCCGGTTGTTTATCTGAGCCTGATCACAATGGTCAGAGAGCTGTTTGGTTCATGAAACCGTTCGGGCGGCTATAGAGTCCGAAATACAAACCCAACAGCTAAGAAAATTTATCTCATAAAGGGAGCAGCCATTGATCAGTTGTCCATTAGGCACCCTACCCATGAATACGCCCTCTCCCCCCTCTCTCTAAAATTAGAAGCAAAAATGTCATGGCGTGTTCAATTCACAAGAAAGAATATCACTGGGACTTGGAATAAATGACATTCAAGAACTTATTTCATCTACTCGAGCCAGTATCAAAATTTCTTTTCTGATAATTCAGGCTTTTAACAGCCTACATTTCCCAAAAAGGTTCTCGTCCAGAGGCGGCAGCTAAAAACTACCACGCCAACTAATGAATAATACATCGAAGGTGCCCACAAAGTTTCGGAGGACAAACACATCGATACGCCGATCAGTTTTTGCATCCGCAGAGACGCATTGTAGCTACGTGGGTTAAAAAGAGCGTTGTTGCATCGTGTACTTCCGACTTTGTGTCGAGTTAAAATCCAAAGTAAAACCAACCGATTGTAAGGGTATTGGGTAATGAATTGTCATATCCATTATCCTGGTCGAAAGTCAGCACAAGTGCAGCGACATCGCACTGGTTATGCCAAGCAATAAACTGAGTGAAAATGATCCTTATATAAGGTCAGTTAACAGCGATGGGCCGAGCTGACCAACTGAATGCGGACCAAGGGAAACCAATATAAGTGATTTGTTTTGGTCTAGTGAACAAATGCCTGCTAAATGGAGCCGTTCTATCTAGGGCAGGCGGGAGATAGAAGCCACTGTCAGTTGACGAGTTGAGGCCAGACCGGACCTATCATCCCTTCTTTTCGTCCATCTCAAAACACTAATCCCCTGTGCCTACGTGCTTCGACTAGATCACGCGACTCTGTCTGTCGTGCATCCGGCATGCTCTGAGGTTCAAAATTCAAATATCCAGAGTGGAAAGTATATTGGGCGCCTAAAAATCAGCCCAAACTCTGCCACTGCCTCTTTCGGACACTATGTCCTTCTTGGGTCAAAAGTCTTCTCTCACCAGCAATGATCCGTTTTAACGCCGGAATCTCATCAAAATCATGAGGAGCGGGCTTGGACGCTGTGCCTTTAAGAATTTCCTAAAATTTATTCATCGGCTGGACAAGCCCAACCCTCAGCACGGCTACACACGATCGCTGATTTTTTGCTATAGATTGTAGACTGATCAGAACAAGTTCGGGGAATTTTATGGCTCGGAACCCGGTGGCTTGGAGAAGATTAGGTTCAACTATTTCGCCATGTCCACCCTTTCAAAAGCACGGCCATGTCCGGATGGTGTGCATATTGCGCAGGTTTTACTATCGATATATTCGGCGCATGCACATTCACGGCATGTTGGTCGACGATTTGCCTTTTGACACGAAAACAATCGAATAGTCAACCTATGCGCCCATGAACACACACACACACACACAAACATGGTGAGCCGGTAGATTGCTTGCCCGTGGACTAAGTTACTCGCCTTCAGATCCCGGTCGTGCTTGCGTTGTCCACGTTGTTCCAGGGCATAAACACCCATGCCCGTCTCAGGCATGCTGGTTGGGTGCTAGCGTTCACTGTAGGACAACAGATTAATTACGGCTTGATCACTGAATCTAGTTCCGGCTGCAAGAGTTACATATTCCCAAAGAACTGAAATTGCTTCCATGCACGTGGTTACCCAGTTTGCAAACACAACAGTTGAGATTCAAGTTTTTGGTTGACCAGTGAGGACGACCTAGCCAACCAATGAGAGGTCAGTTTACTATTTTTGACTCCCGGCTTGTTCAGGATAGCTCCGGGATGACCTCAGTCTTCGACAATAAGGCAGAACAGCCAGTGAGTGAATTGACTCAGAATTTTGCAAAATGATATCTGTAAGCTCTCCAAGCAAATAGGGATTCTAATCTCACTGCGACTACAGAAGGTTATGAGTGCTGACTTATGCAATAAAATAAAAAATTACTGTAATATGAGCGGAAGGCCATTTTGTGCACAGTATGACAAAATGTAATGTATAAGTTGTAACTTCTAGATCTGTTCCCAACAGAATGCAAGGAGCAGACTCAATGCAAACGCCCCGCCTTTAAGGTAGCAACAAGAGATAGATTTAACTTCGAAAAACCCTGACGTGCAGAGTGGCAGGACACATAGTATTTAAACTAAACAAACATTGTCTAGGGAAAAGTGTCAAAAAGTACATTACATTTAAGATCAGTGTACGCTGTCTGGGTGAGTGATTGAGCAATTTTCGGACGCAAGTAACAAGCAACAATGACCACTTAGGCTTTCTTCCGAAAAAGAGCGAGAAGGATGATTAAATCAAGTTAAAGCCAGGACCAGTAGACCAAAAAAGAAGGGAGTTTGGAGTGGACGTAAAGAACAGAAGCGGCAGCGTAATGGGAAGTTTCCGAAAGGTACAAGTAGGCAAGTTTTTCTCATTTGCGTTTTGCTGGATCATATGATTTCGGCACAAATTGAAAACTTTATCTAATTGGTGTGAACGACAGACAATGGCATAAATTAAAGGGCTGAAACAACAAGGACAATGGGTAACGTCCAAAAGCGCGTCGAACTTTACGAGCTGTCGAGCACTGAAGGCTATCGGGAACGGAAGTGGCAGGAAATGAAACTCACCTTCAAGTGTTCCTTCACAATCCAGTTCAATTTCACCGATTCCACTGTTGGCACCAGAATCCGGGTGAATGGAATACTCGTGTCGTGGACGTAACAGGGTACCAAACGTTTCCAAGACACCCAGCTGAACGTTTCCACGTTAAACATGTAATCAGTGAGCATTGGATAATGACTTGGAAGGGCCCCTGAAGGGTGTGGTAGAAATAACAAAGCTGACCTGTTAAAATGTAGAAGCCAGATTGGAAACGCAGAAAATCGGATTTAAACTGTGTGAGGGAGGGAGCATTTCTGTTGCAACGAGCACGTTGGGGGAAAGGTTATTGGTTGTAAAAACCGAAATGAACGGATTGTTGTTATCACGCAAATTAAGCCAAAAATGTTTCTCTTCTCAAATGTTTCATCCATGCGCTGAACCCTATCGCAACGACAAGAGACGAAGTAGTTGTAGTGATGAAGTCCACGGTTTATATATCAACACCTCGCTTTTACGCAGCCACCAGTCATGATAGACTCCATTTTCCTTGTCATCTCGCTTATCAGTCGGTCAACGAATGACATCCGTAGTTCGCACCTAGCCGAGATTGTTCACCAGCCAATAAAAACTAAGATTTTTATCTATACGGATTTTCAACTCCAACAGTCCTATAAGAATTCCATGGAATTTGCGCTTCGGGACTTAGGTGGTCATGGGTGAGGGGACAGGAGTTTGACATTGTTTCTGAAGTGTCATTGGTTATCGGGGGGGGGTACGCAGTGATGGAACGCAATCAATACCCAGTTGCAGATAATATCAGACAATGGGCAAGTATAGATCTCTACCAGATGTCAGCTGCTACAGTGGCGGGAGTGGAAACCATGAGTGCGATTAAGAGATTGACAATATCGTATCGTGGTTTTCGCAACCAATCAGGATTAGCGGTCCAGATTCGACAACAAAACAGCATGAACTGGATGATCTGTAATCAATCGAGACGTGAACCGGAAAACCGGCAGGATGAATGGCACTCGCATAGGCGTGAATATGCGTATGCAAGTATCCCATAGATGAGATGTTTTCATTTAATTCAACGAGATTTTGTGCAGATTCGGCTTGTTTGTTCTTGCTTGAGTTAGTAGGGACGGACGACATTGACATCATTGGAATTCTAAACTGGGATTAGGCGATACACAATAATGTGAATGGATCTTTGTTGTGACCATTAGTGATCCTCGCTCGTTAGCCAGTCACTTGGAAGTAGAAAATGCTATGTATTAATGCAACCTATCGGCAAGTGTTCTTTCAATATCCTTCAGTATTCCTCATTGTTACCCGTTTACATTCGAGATCACAAGATGAATCTTATCCCTATTTCTATGGCTTTCAGCCATACCACAAACTAATAGTGGCTCTGAGTGAATTGCCAGTCGATGAAACGTTTTATTGTACGGTACTGGCGGAGGCCCACAGATACGGCCAAGGATTAAAACTGTCAGAGCAAACATGTAGACCGAGTCATATGCATGCGAAGCTCAGAGCAGCTGGCTAAAATCTCAAGGAAATTCGCGAGAACTGCGGCAGATTATTTTTTGACAGAATATGCTAAGAGAGGACACTGCCGGCACTGTGTATGCAGTCTTTATTATACTACTGACTCTGGTCCAGAGTGGAACAAATCCATGTTTACGGCTCAGGCATGTCTCAAATAGTCTCTTCAGCTGTGAGCTATTCACCCCGGTCCCCTGAATTGATGGGCTTGCAGATTAAGTAACTGTTAGCAAACGCCAGAGGTTCGAATCTCAGATCCCCGGTAGGAGGAAACTCACTATCGCCCGGCTGTCGCAATTCCTGACTTATTGAGACCTTGAGTTTTAATGCCAACCCAAGTTTCAAGCCATGATTTCTGGTTTCCCTCCCCCCATACTCTCGCGTAGTGGATCGTAACGAGTTGGGGCACTCGGGTTTCATTAAAACCATGCTTCAAGCATGCCATAAAAAGGATGTTCAAACAAGCGGTTGAACAGTACAGGAAAAACCCACTTATATTGAACAATCTAACAATTGCACAAACATATGAAACAATGTCTTTCAATAACAGGATGAGATTTTGAAACAAAACATGAAAACCGTTCGATTTGATCTTATTAATTAAATTAAGAACTCCACAGGTAAACAGGATTAGGCTACCGATTTATGTAGCTGAGCCCGATAATTCACACGTGATGTGCCTCTAAAGAGCAAATGTGCCTGTGTGGTGAGTGATGCAATCCGGTACAGCTTTGCCGTAGCTTGCGTAGACAACCAACTATCGAGAACCGTGGTAGCAAAAGGCAATTGTGAAGTTCAAACATGCCTCGAATATCATTAAACAGAATGTTCCATCAGTCAGGATATCTACTTCGTATATATAAATGCATGATTTCTAAGTAAACTCCGAACGCGTTTCCCAGTTGCGTATTTTGTAATCCGCATCCGTGCATTACTGGCACTGACGGAATTCCGCATTGCGATTTCAAGTACAAACATAACAGTGTTACAGAAACTTGTTTATTCTACTTTACACGGGAGCTTCTGAGCTACCGTTGGAATCTGAAGGAATCTAGCTAAAAATCGTTGGGGAAATGCTACCCAATAATAGCTAGAATTTGAAGAAGAAAGAGCAATAATGTAAAAGATTTTGCAATTACTGTTCCACATAAATTCTCATTCTTCTAAGGTGTTTCCTTCCTGAGAATTAACGACGCCTGAAAGGAGATCTGCTATTCTTCACTAGTTATGAAGAACTTTTACTTGGAACTGTTTCGGTTTACTACGCAATAAAAGTGGCAAAAAGGAAGTTGGTTAAAATAATGTGACGAAAATAATTGATTTAATTGGTTTTTAGATCATTACTACAGATCAACTGTTATATAAACATGTTTCAGTAGTAGATCTGTCAGTTCCGTGGACGCGTTATCGACCATCTCATCAATCAGAATTCCACTGGCTTCGGTCTTCATTTTCAATATGGGTAGAAGATGTTCAAACAACGGATAACTTACACTGACAAAACTGTTCTACCATATAAGGGGTTGTGTTTTTTGACAAAATCACTCACGAAAGACATTTTACTGAACAGAAAACAATACAGGTAATAGTTTCGAGTATACACACAATGAGTTGGATAAAAAAGTCGGTGGTTGCTAAACGATCAACATTGTGCAGCGAGTTCGAATCCGCCCAAAACTTATCAATTCATCGATTAGGTAACTTAGAACGGGTCTCAATTACCTTCCAATAATTAACGTTCAATGTTCTGTTATTAAGAGAGGAAGCAACATAACAAAAACCACCGAGAATTGTAAATAAACACATGTGGACACTGACGCGCTCAACTGTTAGCCCCCTTTCATTCAAACCGTGTCTGATATGGTGCCTTTCATAATCATCGGTTAACACTCACACCTATGGATCTTATTAGGATAACATCCAGTATTTTTCATTCTACGATGATGATGACTGAGCGAAATGCAGGCAACCAGATGGAACCGATCATTCTGTACATGGGACTTGGTGAAAAGCCTGCCGAGAGAAAAAATGGCACGTTTTCCATCTGCAAACCTGAGAGTGTACGACCTTGAGATGCACGTGAATTTGTCGTGGGATTATGTTGTGATCAGATGAAACACATTGCCTGCAGCGAACCTATAAACTTGTCTATCTACACACACATCAACATATATCTGTGGGAAAAGTATTGCAACATTCTAGCTTTCTGGGGTAATTTCACAATCGTGTGCATTTTCATCACCACTTTGCTGAATTCATTCAGTAACCTCATAGTGTTGCGAAATACCATACTTATTTTAATCAAGTTACGTTCAAAGAAAATCATACCGGAAAGCACTAGATTTCGTTGCAACCAAAATATTTCACCCTTCACACGTTGTAATGTATCCTCAGGATTTGAATTTCTCCCTTCCCGTAATTTCCTACTTACTATCCAGTATAGTCATGCCTGATGATGATGAAGCACGATACCAGCCGAAGAATAAATTGGTTATTCAAACCAAAATTATTGTTTGAACATGTTTTTTGCACGTTTCAGTGAAACTATTTACTAGGCGGATCGTACCTGTGGACTCACTTTTCTCCTCTTCCCCGTTGTTCACCCTGTAACGTCCGATATCCTGCGACGTCTATTGGTGATGGTATTGTGGAACATATTCCACTTTGTTTCTGCGTGCTAGATGCCATATGATAGACACTAAAGTTTACACATAATTATCCCATTCAGCGCCCATCCGTCAGAGGCAAATCTATATCTGGGGACGAACCCCAACAATTGCGTACTTGCACGAAGGATGCCACCTTGATTGGTGATGAAACATTTGCAATCTAAACGCTAGGCTCAACTATCAGAAATCCATGAAAACCAACAACCTGACCAACGTCGAGCACAACTTTTCATATTCGCTTAGACATGGTTAAATGTACGCTCATATTTTCATCTAAGCGGTTATTATCTACTCACTGGAAATTGGCAATTGTAGTGAGTCCAATAGTGAAATTATCGTTCAAAATTGAGAAGGCGGTAGTACTCTCGTCACGGAGTGCAGACATTCACCAGATCGGTTTTTTTGCTACAATATCACAAATCTGACTAATGAACATGCATCGGGAAGTTTGCATTGTGAACTTCAATTGCTCATCAGAGCTGAACGATTGGTCCCGTGGCATTCGACTCAGAATGCGAGTGTTACATAAATCGCAATCACATAGTTGAACAAATCTTTCGGCAATAGCATCAAACTGTTCTTATTAAACGGATTCAGTGAAATAAAACATCGAAATCCGAAGCGGACTTGTACCACGGATCCCGAATAATTTACCTTTATCTTTGCACATCCATACATGAAAAAATTTCACCCTATTCTCATATTCTCTGACTGACTTCGCATTCTGACAGCTTTCAACACTGACAATTTCAGTTACTTCAATGTGTCTGCGAACTAATGCAAACCCGTTCTGTTGGTTTCTACATTTATTGTTAGGAGAAAAACAAATAATCAATAACAGTACAGTTAGTAAAAACGCACTAACCCACTCGCACTTGACCTTCAGGTCCCTCATCCATTTGTGGTAGACTTGCCAATGCCCGAATCAGGCTGTCAATAATTCGCTGATCTGCAAACGACAAGGTACCGGTGATGGCTAAACCTAAACAAAATATGAATACACATTCCAACACGTCTGGACTATCTAAGCCTAACTCCTCTTGCGACTCCCGACTGGGACCTTGTGATGCCAGGGCGGCCAACGAGGGTGTGGCTGATGTTGGCTGTGGACCGGGCGGTGGAGATGCACTTGGTACAGACGGAGACGGTTCCTGAGCGACGGAACCGGGTGTATTGGAATGTCCAAATAGAGTAGGAGATGGAGCCAAGGTTCCCACTGACATGGCGGTACCATCAGCCATTCCTGACGCTTCCCCAGTTGCACTGGTAAACAGTGGAAAAAATAAAATAAGGTTAATTAGTAATCCCATTTGGCAGGGTGGAAGTATTTTGGTTAATCATCGCAAAGTGTATTATAGTTTTCAACGACTTTTAATACTGGTGTACTTTGTAGGCTCAGCTTGACGGTTTATAAAGTTTTGCAATCGGTGAACCCACGTTTAGGAAGAAAATAACTGCTCTCCAAGGTGTTCCAGCACAATAAATAGTCTAGAATCTCCATAACAAACAACTTAAATGGAGTAAAACAAAAGAAAAAAAGCGACTTATTAAGTACAATCCAAAAAAAGAAATTAATGGTTCCTTAGATCAAAAGCTAAAATGAATGAACGACTATTCGGATCACAAGTCATCGAAATCGTATACAATTTCACCAAACCTATGAGATTCTTTTCGGCAGCGAAATAAACACACGGCAGATGACATAAGAAATGATTAAAAGTCTATATTTTAACAAATGCTACATCGATCAAATTGGGAAATTGCCTTTCATATGAGCGCATGAACACAAACTTGACGCAAAAATGCAATCTCTTTTCAATCATATCCGTTCATGCAGACCCGGAAGAAAATAAACTGAACGTGACCAAGGTCTATTTTGTAGTCCAAGTTAATGCAATAAAGTTAAGAGGATGTACGGATGCTTGGCATGGGTCACCAAACTTCATCAATAAACGCAGTGAACTGGATCAAATATACAGCCAACTAAAGCGCATGAACTCAATTCATACAGACCCGTTGCAAAGGTACCAAACTTCTAACGAAACCCAACGAAATTTTATTAAGAATCCACACTCCTGATTCTTCGGGCAATTAGGAAGTGTTTGCCGACTTAGAAATAAACGAATCAGCCTAGTGTTGAATTCTCACTTGTATTTTTACAGAGATTTTTGTGTACGCAGATGTCCGCATTTCATTCAAAATGGAAGCATTTGGCATTACACTAAATGCAAAATGAAACAAATTCGATCGGAAAATACAACACTTGCAGTTACGAGGACTTGTGTAGGAAGCCAGTCACGACCTGCTCCCGATTGGTGAGAATTTCAGCTGAACAGGAAACTGTCGAGTTTCTATAGACATTTATCCTAGAGGATATGGTGCAAAAGATGGAATGTGTCCTGGCAATGAGGGTGGCATGTAGAAAGATGGCTGTGTGCAGAATCGGACGGATCCGAAAAAAATTTTCTGTGAAAATTTCTCACATGTGAATAGATGGATATCGTGCAGATTGGTAACTAGTTCTTTCAGTGATTATAAAGGTATACCACTGACAATTGGCAGATCACGATGAGGGGTCATAATGTCTCTTCTAAATAAACCAGCAAAAATGACGAGTAAAACAACAGGGAAGCGCAGAAAAGCCTTGATAAACAAGTAGGGAGGTAATGTTTTGTTGTCACATATGGTGTACGTGTTTTCTACCAAGTAGACAGCATTACGGCATCAGCTCAAAAAACCAAAAATCTCCAGCGTTTACACTACCAGAACTAAAGTATTTACATGATAGGCTGTTAAGACTATCCGATGCAATATATTGTGAAAACAAACCCAGAGTTAAAAAGCTATCTCGGACCACAAAAGAAAGGAGAAATACAGACCAACCGATGAAAGGGCTTTAAAATAAATTGGAGCGCGATTCAGCAATCGCCTTTCACTGACTATGATAACACCAGTCCTCCCGTGTGGATTTCGCATACAAGCACACCGAATGCCTCCACGCCGAGGCCCTGACAATTACCGGCTATTCTACTTATCAAACATTTCAGGTGTAAGGACGGCACTGAATACTTTAATGGATAAACACTCAAAGGGTCACACTACCTGGTTGACTTCAAATGTCCCCAAGATCATCAACACGGATAGTAAGAAAGGAGATAGTATCCAAATTTACACTTGGTAACACCACAAGACATATAACACACGAAAGCACCTCGTTTAACACTTGATTGCGTTAGATGCCCAACCAGTTTCATTTGTTTGCAAACCAGTCTTGAAAAAGTTTATTCGTGATAACCGAAACGACGATAAATTAACAACTATTTCGACCACACTATGTTACTGAGCAATAAAAGTTTCCGTAAAGCAATTCACATCGTGCATCATTATCGTGATACTCTGCAAACCAAAGTCGGTTCTGATCCAGTCATGTAAAGGGGTGCTTTGGACAGCCGAACCGTTTTAGTTTGCAAACAGAGTAGATTGCAGAGAAAAAAGTCGGAGAAGGCGTATCGGACAGATCTTCCCGATGCATCCAAGGATTCGGTGATACAATGAACCTAATAAGGAATGTCATCCAAAGTGGACTTGTTTGGTTTGTAGTCAAACTGAACGGAGTCGTCTGGCCCAACAGGAGAAGCATGACGTCTAACGACGGCAGGCTCGGTTAGTTTCAAGTCGCAGAATGTAAAAGCAATGGAAGGAAACGTTTGGCCAGAATACCGGAGTTACTAGATTTGGCTAATGAATGCAATTGTGACTGGTCTCTAGCAGTTGGGAATCGAATATGTGCATAAGGTTATATTACGAAGGGAAGTAAATGCACCCGTCAGGAAAGCTGTACCATATTTCAAAAGTAGCGAATATATACCATCAGGACCTGTATCTGTGGCTGAATTAGTCGAGCAAAGGAGTTTGAACACTTCTATTTTGGAAAATGGAGTTATATCACCGCATTCATCCGGGACCCATGGAAATGCAAAGTCAATACTTGGGTAGATAAAGGCTCAGTTGGTATTTTCTTCATTTGCAATATAGCTTACTGAATTCTTTTTATTTCCATACAAAAGCCGAATTCCTTTCCATAGGCGCCTGTTGTTGCAGCCGGTCAAGAGTTGGCTTGTATATGACGATGAGTCAAGTACTGCTATTTTCTTCGATATCACCTATGAAAGATATCTGACTTTTTGGGAATCCCATAACAACTTTCAAGGTTACGCCATTAAAATTAGTTGCAGAATGCAACGAGATAGAGATCCTCGAACAGTTTGCTTGATTGACATGAAAACCACAGAAACAGAAAAATCACCAGGAGCCGAAGGTCGGTGAGCGTTGCAGCCAGCATCAACCTTTACGCCAAAGGACAAGTGTGGCGGTCTAGAGAATACACGCTACACAACAATGTTTCCTGTTCATGGCCTTAACCCTAATACATCTGCCAAGGTTAATTTTTTTTCTTTTTTATCTTTTACTTCCTTTATTAGTGGAATATTGGTGTACATCATCACTGCCGGTTACCCTGGAGGTCAGCATCGAATCCAGGGCGGGATTAATATGGACGTAACTGAGCAGATAGGTCATTCCACACCCCGCCCTCTCCACCGTCGTGCTGGCGGTGATGAAACGCTAGCGATTCAGATGCCAAGAGCTGCAGTCGTGAACTTTTTGAACGTTATATTTTATCCGAAAAGATGAGAAAGTGCTCAGTAGTATTCGATCAGTTTCATTCAAGGCCCAGAGGTCCCTCGATTGAATCATCCGAGTTCCAAACCGAGACCGTTGATGCTTCACTCAAAAACGATTGAGGTAAATCCCATGTAGTATATTATATTCTGTGACGAGTTTGTCATTGTTTCCACACACACACACACACACACACACACACACACACAAAAAAAAAAGCATTTGTACAAAGTTCAGAAGACAGGGTGAAACACATAAACCCAACCAACGAGAGGTAAACTAAATGCCTATCCGCAATCAGCAGTGTTATAGTATGTGTTCGCAGTGCATTTTAAAGTACAGTTTAACTGGTCTTGACCATCAGCCCCTCCCGTAACTGCGCCGTCAAGCGTCCATTAGCCTGTTACAACACCACCAGTTGAGGCCTCAGGACGTCATAAACTGCCAGATTTCGGTGGCCTTTCCGCTGCGCTGTCTAATGACGGAGGAATGGAACTGACCAGAGAAGTCTGCTACTCCTAGAAAGTCCCATCTTCGTGGGACAATTGATCATTGTCCCTCAGTGACTGCAGTGATCACGGGAGTTCCAGCATAATCTCCAAAGCGTCTGAACTGATAGTGCCTGCACCATGACACTGTCTGGTGAGGAACGAATTACCTGAAAAGTACTAGCCGGTTCTCAAGAAGCTGTACCGTCATACGTCAGGATGGATCAATCCACAAACTTGTGTGTGTGTGTGTCTACATGTGCAGGTGATGGGCTAACTGAATGGACGAGCGCTCCGAGTCGGGCCACAGATATCGTGTGCACTTCAACACTGCGAGTGTCAACGATAGCAGTCCGACCGATGAAGAAATAAAAAATTGACGGGCACAAAGAAAAGATAGAGACTGTTCACCGTGCGTATAGTTCAGACGTATTAATGAGATCAGAAGAAATGAGGACAAAACCAACATAATCCTTTTTAGATGGCCAAACACAGTTAACACAATCGTCCTTTTTTTCTTTTATCATTTACTTCCTTTATTAATGAAATAACAAGGTACATCATTTTTCAGAAAGCGGGCTGCGGCCAACAAAGGGCTGCCAAGTGGGGAAGTTGGCCGGCGGTGGGAGGATTGGAACCCGCGACGCCTACGTCCAAACGTCACGACCTTATCTGCTTGGCCACCGCTGGGAAACGCGACAACTACAAAGTCTTATGGATTCACGCTTTTTCACTGCGTGTTCAACTTTGATTTCAAGTTGAGTAAAGTATCTGACCGTATGTATCAACGCGTTTAAAATAAACGGAAAGCAAATTTTCTTTAGGAAAGTCATCATCTTGATCTTTAAAATTGTCAATTCTGAACATCTCTCTTAGATAGTAGTAACTAGGCTTCAGTTGTTCATGTGTGCATGCCTTTTTGTGGTAGTCAAGATTTCTGATTTGGTAGCTGGGGTTAGGAACATAGTAAACTAGTTTTGTCGATGCAGGAGAAACAACGACACATTTTTCCAATGCTGATTTGATCACCCATACCGTGTTGAAACGTATGACCTAGGGATGTCAACCAAAAATGTTAAATGCACAGAATTTAGGTTTTGTATATCACCGAATCGCTCGATTTGATTTCTCACTAGTTGTTTGGCTGTCGCCAAAATATATTTAAAAACAATGAAACTATGGTAAACCAACAAATTTAACCCACTCCACTTCGGTGGCTCGCTGCTGCTTATCGTATCCGGACTTCTCCGACCCGGGGATCGATCCAATATCCAGCTGACTGCGAAGCATTGTGCACAATTGTATGATCACATTCATTCGAACCAACGGGACGACCATTTTGAACTTTCTCCCACTCGCGGTACCCCCTTGGTCTTTTCCACCTCGTCCCGGGCCACCATCATGACCATCTTTGTTCGTATCGTCTGTTCCAGTCGTAGTTGTGTTCATCAGGCGGCTTATACTGGTCGGCAGGACACCATCAAACAGATAGTCCATGATCACCGGTACGTACTTGTGGAACAAAGAATCCAAGCACTGTCTTACATGGGGTTTGATACCACTAACCTGTAGGGAAAATGAAATAATTTTCTTATGAATCTACCACTGGGAGACAAAACAACAATTAACTAAGCAGGTTGTTTACTGAACGAATGAGGACACGTTTACAGACATCGAACGATGGTGATCGCTAAGTATAAATTGATAAAAACAACAGGCACTTATCATAGGACAAGGTGGACAATTCTTACGCGTAAGCAGCGTGTGTGGGAACGTGCGTGAGTGGTATGTGCATTCATCTGTGCTTGTAATGTACCTGACTGCTCGTTCAAATCTAGTTTCGGTAACGGAACCAAAATGGCAGCCTCTAAAATTTTCTGGATGAGCCATTTAACTACTGTAAGCTTTCTTCAATGAGTTCTCCTAAAATAGGTAAATGGCCAGCAGTAGAAGGATTCTGATAGTGTCATAATAATATAGGTAGAGAACAACAGTCTGGTAACGGTTTGTTAATATTAACAGCTCTCACTTTACAATTTCGAGACTGAACCCAGAGAAAAATCACATTGAAATGAGAATCTACAAGTTTGATCTGAGAACAAACGGTCATGGTAAGTCTCGCTCGTCTTTGGTGCATCCTCATTGGCCACCAACCTACGGTTAGTTACCTTTTTTCTCACCCTCCTCGTGAAGAACACTAAGACAGACTTCAGCCTTGGATCAAGCAATACATGTTACCTTTGACGTTGACGATGTAAAAGTAGTAGGGGGGGTAAGTAAAATGGACTTTCCACTAAAAACTCGACCGTAGGCTGATCACTAGGATGGAGATAGAGTGAACAGAATTGGGGATACCGTGAAGGTTTCCGAAACCGATGACCTAGATGTAACGAAATCAACAGAATTAAAACACTCCAAACGGTGCATAAGCATAGCAAATAAGGTTACACGAAAGTAATTCGGGCTTAGATCGACGACAACTTGTACGCGATCACAGAATGAGCACATCTAGAGTATTGTGTTCAGGTCTGGGGGCCTTACTAACAGAAGGATAGAAATTGATTGAGAAAGGCACAGAAATTGTCCAATAAGACGATAGCTGGCGAAATGAGCACAAGTGAAAAACAACTGTGTCACGACCTTAGGGTTTACTCTCTTCGACACCGGCGCAAAAGCAGTGATACAATTGAGATTTTCAAAATCCTGAAAAGCTTTTCAGCGAGGGTCTTTCTCAATGAACATGATATCAGAACCAAGGAGCATAGCATAAGACTGCAGTGGAGCCACATAGGGCTTCTTCCATCTGTTATGGAGTTTAATAGGTGGTTAGCACACGACCTATTTGGCTTTTGTTGGCGCTGATCAAGTCTGTGTATGTGGTACTCTCCTGTTCAACCACCTCCACTCATATTCGTTCTTTGGAATTTTCTTCATTCCTCCTTATGCAAAGGAAACTACTGTTTTTGTGATTATTGCCTGTTTGTAGCAGTAGGAACACTGGCCAATAAGGGAATGTTAGTTGATGGACGCAGATTGGAGCGTTTCATCGAGTCGATGCAAAAACCGGATATGCAACTCATTAATTTTTCTAGACGACCGAATTTAGACTAACATATGTCGGAAGCGTTTAGTTGACTGATTTGTTTTATCAAGGGTGGGCAGTCTTTAAAAACGTGTTATCTTGCTTTTTCCGCATTTAGGGATTTGACTCAATTGCGGAGATGTTTTTAAATATTTGGATATAAACAACTGAAAAGCTATCATTGCACCGTTTATCTTCTGTATTCACAGTTATCACACGTGATCTTTCCGCGTGAGCTGTGAAATGGCTGTCTATGACGGAAATCGTTCATATCCGAAGATGACGGCAAAGTTGCTCAGGTTTGTTACTTTTTACGACGGAACTTCTTTCCTCTAACCCTGACGCAGATTATTACCGATAGTTATTGCATCATTGTCTAGATGGAGTAGAGCAATATCTGAATGCTCCAGTTGTCGACGGATACGGAGCGTGGATTAGTCGCACCATAAAGCAGTAATATACTGATCCTACTCAATTTGACGACCCGTTAAATTTTCGATGGATGCATGGCAGAGAGTTACGAAGTGGACATTTTTAAGAGGAAATTCTTCAAAAGGTGATCCTACTTTCTTACTCTTGTGTAGGTTGCTTTTTTATTATTCGGATATGATAAAGAAAAATCTCACAAAACGACCAGAAGGGAAAGCATTACGGGTAGTGGAAATTTTGTTGTTGTGTTGAAGGAAGCAGTTCTTTGATTCCAAGGAAGAAGACGACACAAAAAAGCGATAGTACCGCCGAATTTATTATACGTTTTCTCTTAGCGGGAATAGTTTTCGTTCATCTTGATATAAGCCGTGTTAACCCACGTTTTGGTCTACGAGATGAATCTTGATCTCATCCAAAATGTTTCTTGTTCAGACTTGATAAATCAATGAGCTATCCAAGAAATGTATACTGCCGATGAAATACTTCAACCTCTTGGAATTTGGGGACACCTAGCCGAAATAACAGAAAAATTGATAAAAGATTGTGTCGGACCAATCGCCTGCCATTGTTTAGTGAATTTTGATTAGTAATAATACACGTGTCAGATTATTGTGAATAAATCCCAATTGTTTCTCCCCAGTGGACTCGCACTGCATCGATATTGACATGAGCATGCAGTGGATAAAATCAAATAAGGACCAAACATTTAGCTGATTTTCTTGCTTAAGCAAGCCAAAGAATCGTCAGCACTCGCTAAGTACAGTGAATACCTTAAGTGATGCCCTTGCCCAGATTTATATGTACATTATATATATATATGTATATATATATATATATATGTATTGCAAGTTAGAGAATGATGTTCTTTCTCATAGCTCAGGTTCAACAGGATGATATTGGCTTGTTTGCTGAGTTGGGCAATTTGATCGCAAACTTTTCATTAACAGCCAAGGTGACATCATCAGTGCTATGATCGTCTGGCGAGAGTCTGATTATCATCGTCCGCCTAAATGGATCACCTTGTCTTTAGATGGTGTATAAATGTAGGTGGTGATCAAGTGGATTGGTCGTGCTCACTCGGCCGCTTTCGAAGGGGATAATTTTGCTTTTCTCGACTAGGGTGTTGTTAGGTAGCACCCAAAACCAGAGCACGTTGGTGCAAGGCTAACGGTTGAATTGAATTGAATTGAACTGAACTGGACTGAACTGAACAGATTACCAACGGACAATGTTATAATGCAAACCTTCCGATGAAGTCGAATGTCATGTGAACATCTAGGGAAGAAATGATTTTTGACTTTTGGAAACGGTAACGGTTCACTCAAAACAGTCAGAAAGTGAAGCTTTGCTCGACTGATTCAAGACAGGCTTAGAATCCTAGCGTGCTACTCTCGAACACTGTACAGCCTGCAAGGAATGAAAAAAGCAATCAGTTTTCATTATGTCGGAATTAAGCTAATTCTCTTGTGATTGGTCCAATCATCACACGGGCCCTTCCATAGGATTCTCGAATCCCCCCAAGAGGACCTTTTAGAACAAGATTAAAAATGGGAACCCAGCGAAATGCATTAGCGCATTTAATCGGACGAACATAAGACTTTTAGCCAACCCAAACAAATGGGTATGGATCGATTAAGGTCGTGATAGAGGTGGCCATTACAGGATAATTAATGCACAGATCAAAGTCGAGAAAAGAAAAATTATCCCCTTCGAAAGCTGCCGAGTGAGCACGAACAATCTAATTAATCACCTCACAATACTCCCTGATGCAACAGAAGAAAGAATGAGGAATGATGAAGATTGAATGAATTACTTAAGAAAGATGCATCGGTCCTGAAAGTGTTGTGGCGACATATCTCAGCTAGGAATGGGGTTTACGCTTAACTTTTACTACCACCCGTCATATCTAATAGGCTACCATTATCCCCGTTTCTTTTCAGTTTCACCAGTCAGAGAATGCTCTGCGGAAATCCTTGTTTGGTCAAGAGGGCAATGGAATCGAATTCCTCCAAGGAAAAAGATGTTTGACTTGGCGTGTGGAGGATATCCCACGCCCCCAAAGAAAAGTTAAAAACAACCTGATATGATTTGAACTGCTTGGCAATTTAGGTATCTGGACCGGGTATATGTTACGCACGTTCAAAGTGCAAACTGACTCATCGAGATTGGCAAGCGTTTGTGCTTGCATTCCTCTTAATCTTGAGGAGATCATATCACGAGTAGCGCGAATCAGACCGACTTGGGATCCCACAATTAACAGTAATCTATTTTGCGCCTGGGAGGTTTGTTCTTGGCCGGTGGTAGTCAGACGGTTAAGGTCCTGGCGTTCGGACGTGAGGATCGCGGGTTGGAATCCTCCCACCACCGGTCAATCTTCTTACTTGGCAACCCTCTGTTGGTGGCAGTCCCTTTCCTGAAAAATGATGCACATTGTTATTTCATTAATAAAGGAAGTAAAGATGTTCAGGGTATAGTGAGAGCGCATAAAATTTGCTTTCTCCCGATCGGGTTTCTGTTTATCGAACGTGTCCCCCCTAGTTGGCTATTTTCGGTGCTGTGGTTTTCACAACTTGAATTGTGCTAGGCTTCTGAAAATTAAACAATTTTAGGAGCCCCAATTGGTCTCCCAGCAGAAAGTTACTGATGGCGAGAGGCATTGTGCAGTCCGTGGGATGAAAGCAAGTGGAAACTGATCCATATTCAAAATTTTTAAGCAAAAGCACGAATAAAACCTTTGACTCCAAACAATACTGTTCCGCGGAGGTAAGAACTGACATGGCACTCTCACCTTGTTGGAAAAACTCAGTGAAGTTCACACGGTTATGTAAAGTTGAGAACAACTAGATCAAGAAACAGGTATAAATAAGTAGAACTGATTTATCTAAAATGAGAGACGGCTGTGACAGCCATATATGTGCACACACATACACACATACACATACATGTACATACCCAACTGGTCCAGTAAGGCAGATAACCCAGATTGCTTGGATCCAAGTAGACCATGCCACAACGAGAAACGGTTGCCGGACTGGCATACTGCAGATCGCTTACTTCGAACAGTAAGGAACAATATGGTTGAAGACGAATTCGTTCGCCGTTGACTAAAGTGAGCAGTTTGTTATCGTCCATCACGGAGTTCATGTTCTCAATCCACAATGCATCCACGTCGCCATCAAATGTAAGAAATCGTCTCTCGACAGCCTCTGTGACTTGATTGATCATACGAAACAGAAATGAGAGTAATCCATCCAACCATTCACGGGTTGCCGGATCCAAAAAACCGTACAAATCGTTCACACTTCGATCTTTTGGATTTATGGTAAAGTTTTTCGTATTGACTCCAGTGCTATTGAGTTTTCAGTAATAAAGGGCAACAAAAATTACGTGTTTTTGTGAAATTATATATATATATATATAT
>LUCM01004439.1:134073-165561 GCA_008360955.1 Fasciolopsis buskii | reverse complement strand
ATATATATATATATATATATATATATATATATATATATATATATATATACATATCTTGAGACAGAGGCCATACAGGAAACAGTCGATATCACTTATTTTTATCACTACGAATCCAGCATTTTGAAGTGAGCATGCTAACGCATTATATCAAAGTATGAGTTCCGTGACACTCGGCAATAAAAACAGCTTGTTACAAACTTCCCGAGGGAACGCAGTAAAAGACAAGATAATCGTTAGGTATATAAAGTACACAATTACACAATTGTTTGTGGGCAGTTGGAGGAATTAACTCTTTCTATCCTCTGGCTAACGGGTTTTCGGACTCCACTTTTCACACAAAAGCCTCAGGTTATCCGGTCAACTTTATACGCGAGATGTATCAGGGTTTAGCTTCGCTCTTATCATTAGAGCTCATCAGCAGTGTTTATCTTACAGAGTACCCGGTGTTTGAACCCGGGCTTTCTAACCGGAAGGGCTTAGCAAGAACGAAACCTGAATCTGGTGTAGTCTGAGTGTATGGGTGACTTGATGACCTAAGGTTTGTGCGTGAAAGATGGAGTCCGAAGGGTAGTGAGCCAAGCAATTTTCAGCGACTCAAATAAAAGATAGGACAGAAGGGCAACTTACATTTTCAGTGCACGGCAGTACACGTCCAACACCACTGTTTTGCCTCCACATGTAGGTCCCACCAACATGACAGAATGCCGAAATTGGAGAGTTTCATGCAACTGGATGATCTTGTGAATCTTTGAGTTTCAAAATGAGGAAGATAGCAGTTGATTAAATTAGCACAAGAATGAAAGGCTTCCTTACTGTTCAAATTACGGAGGTTCACGTCTATCAGCATCAATAAGAAATTATTTCTGTTGACGTGAGCATTATATAAAACTGGCTATTTCCACACATGGCTATTAATAAGCAAAACGCGTAACCCAATTTTTCCCATCGTTACTCAGCCTTTGGCGTAGGTTTTCATCCTCGTGTGTGGTACCGTCTATCATCCGTGCATGATAACTCAATTATGCCTATTGGTTCTCAATCTGAATTCACGGTGCAGTAAAAGTAATATCAAAAATGCATTGATACTTATAAAACCGTTCTTAAACAACGGATCTGTTCCGCGTGTTACATGAGAAATAATGTTCTGTCCTAATTGTACTAGACAGGACCAGACGCAAACTGAATGTCAAAATATTCACTCACACCCAACGATGATTAGACGGTCCAAATAGTAGAATCTCAACCTGAAGGTAGCGTGTTCGAAACCCATCACGGCCGGTCAAATGTCAAACTGATAGCTCTTTGCTGGACGCCGTCATCCTCTTGACAGCGATGAACATTGTAATTTAAATTAATATACGTTTAATCTCATTTTAGTGTTCATTTTTATGAATTCCGTTCCCCAGGGCAATCACAAATGTGCCCAATTAAAAGTAAACTTGTTTTAATTTCATTATTTCAAAAACCCTATCTAAATTTGAGTTTCATCTGGGGGGGGGTGTAACGCAGTCTTATCGAAAACTCAGTGACAAGGTAGATGCATGATTGAACTCACCTACAGTAATGAGACTATCCTCAAGAAGAAAACAGCAGTGGTAGAACAAAATCGAAAAAAAGATGTAATATTGTGTTGTGAGCTAATCAAATCTACATATAGGTTCGTTTCGATTGTAATGGACCAGTGGCTTCATAACCTTCGACGTAGGCTGACCGCTTATAGACATCCGAGGAACCAAGTTCTCAACAATACTGATCTGTTGATAGCCTCTGTTTCACAGAGCTTTCACTATCCCAGATCGTACCAGTGGGCAGAAATTAAGTCGGAAGCCCACAGTCGATGCGGATTTTGTTTAAACTAGGCTGTATTTGGTTGAAAAACTTGCCTTGAGAAAGCCTACCCACGGCAGTCGAAATGTTGCTGCATTGCATCTACCAACATTATATCATTCACAAGTAAAACAATAATGTTCATCATTTTCAGAAATGGAGTCGCGGGAAGCTGAAAGCTGCCGAGTTGGGAAGTTGACCGGTGATGGGAAGATTCGATTCGGGTACTTTCAGATTGAGAAGCCACGATGTTGACCACTTGATCACAGCGGTTGGGAGTAAGTCATCAATTGCCGACACAATCACCGATTGTATTCGTGAAGCTGGTTGGAAATTCTTAGACGTTCTCAGCTTCATCTGTTGTCAATTCTGTTTTATGCAAAGCCTTAATCACGGTCTCAGGATGGATTTCTGTCTCTCCGCGCAAATCCTTTCGTACGCCTATCTTATGTTTCTTTTTTGACATCTTCCACTAAGTAACCAAGTAGAATTCTTTGAAAGGTGCATCGAAGAAGCCAAATTGCTCCATGGTCCAATGGATGGATGTCTAATAAAGAATAGGGAGGTTGAATATTAGCACTGCTTTTCACGTAAAATCAGGAACTCCAACTAGCAGCTGCCTTATGCACTTTGAGTAGAATTGCGCATTACTCATAATCGCACGACAGCAAAAAATCCACTGCAATCATTCAGTGCACTTTAGTACTCCCAAATACTTGAAAACAATTCCTGCCAGATTCCTAGTAGCAGCGTGTGTCATCATCTTTGTCGATAATAACTGACGGTAGGTTTGTTTACCATAGTAGCTTAGAAAATATAACATCAAATGCGGATTTTGGGATTTTCTTTCTAGTTATCTAGTAAAGACATCTTTCTAGCACTAGACCGAGCGAGGGGGAAAATTCCAACTCGTTTCGTTAGTTATGAAAATAATGCGATCCAAACACTGTGGTTTACGCTTTTGCGCTTCACTCAGAAAGTTTTCAGGATTGTTATTAATTATCCATCTTCCTGAATGATTGGAAAGAACTCCAACTCACTTTGTATAGCTGCAGTCTGCCACTTCAGCAATAGAATCAAAACTTTTGAAACTCTATGCTGAATCTTGTCTAGTGTGGCCTATCTACATATTCCACTACACTTCCGGGAATTTCATTGTTTTTAGTGCAACTGTGAGGACCACCCACCAAATATCTCGGCTGTACCGTTAAATGATAACTTGATAAACATCCATTTCATCGACCAAACATGAACCATCCGTCAGCCATTACCTGCTTCCGAGGACCACGTACAACAAGTCAGATAGTCGTTCTGTCGAAATGTGCAGAACATGTTGCAACCACCTCAACCTATTCTGACTAAGTGTCTGTCCTAAAGACTGAACTTTAAACCACAGTATATTACGCCTAAAGTCCAAGTTACTCGCAAATTTCTCCCACCATATTCTACCAAGACTACGAAGCCGGTGTTCAAACACTGAAGGTCTTCGCATCTCTTCTGTTCTCAACGGCCATGTTTCGGAGCTGTAGAGCAATATCGACCCTACTGCTACCGTGTATGCTCAACCTTTCATCGATAAACAGACCTCTCACGCCGAAGTCACACATGCCACAAACTAGTGAATTCCAATCGAGCAATTTTTCTGATATATGACTGACAAGTCAGATACAACAGTCCGAGTAATTAAATCTTACTCACCTCACCTAGCTATTCCCCTGTAAGATTTTGGTTCGATTTTGAACCACGCCAGTCATGCAACATCACTTTGAACGTGCAAAACATACCAAATATATTCATACTAACGTTCAGACGATCGAGAAAAACGTACAACTTCCTTGAATCTTCACTCAGTAGCGCAACATCATCCGCACATTTTAGGTCGGGGGAGATTACTTTTTGGGGGGCTGAACGCCATCATCCAAAGTAATTGTCTGAGACGAAACTGTCGACAGTGTTGCTTTAAAATCGGATGAGTGATCTACGCGTTGGCCTGTCGCATGTCAATCGATCAAGTCAAATACAGATTCTTTGCAGAATATGTTGAGAATTCACGTAATGCATTTCAAATCCAATAATGCAGGTCGGTTAAGAGCATGCAAGTTATGTCATACAGTGAGGACTGTGACAACCGGCAATCGTGAATTTCAAACATGTCTCAAATCGTAGTGGGCCGATCGTATTCCACCGGTAGAGATTCTTCCAATTTTGCCTACAAACGCATGATTTGTAAGTGACCCCCGAATGGGTTTTCCAGCTACTATATGTTTCTCGTTGTCTTTAATTCTGTAGCTTGGATCGGAGTCAATCTGATACTTACTGTGAATCTCTACCCGGGCATTATTGCTAAAGGGTGAATTCCATATTGAAATTCCAACTACGCATCCTGGAAGGCCTAAGGCAAAAACTAAATAGATATTGTCAAAGTAATGGATACTGACTTATCATATCGTGGTACAGACACCGAACTCTCCACAGTTCGAAGGCATGAAAATTTCTGTGCGTGCTCACTTCTGGTAAAAACCGTTATCTTTTATAGTATTCTTAATTTTATTACGATTGGTCAATCGAATTTTGGTCTCGAATATTGCTCATCCCTGATTAGCTGACTGCCACGGTTTTACATCACTGTCATCCCTCTGACAAATTGACTGCATATACACGCTAGAACTTATTGTACATACGGTATGCTTATTAGCTGGTTGCTTGCTATGTTGACCTAGGTCAATAAACCCATGTTGTTCGTCTTGACGTTCTTTGTCCAGCTAGTGGGAAGCCTAGCTTCGGATCTCACACTCTCAGTAACTCCGTCGATCAGTTTCTATTCTGTGTTGTGCATTATCCGACGTCTAGCGTAGACACCCTGCCTCTTGGTTTTGTCTCCACTACTCTGGTTAACGCATCCGTGATGACATAGCCGTGATTACACCAATCGATAAGCTGAGGGCTCAGTGAGTTTTAGTCATAAACTCATTTAAATGATTTGGTTTGATTACCAAACGAACGTGTCTGCTTATTTTGTCTATTCTCTCTTGAACTAGCGGGAGCGGAAGATAGAAGCGATCATCGATTAACAGGTCAGAACCAGCTAATCTGATGATTTCTTGATTAGTTACTCATTTGACAGTTGCCTCAAGATCCGATCCATGGGATCCAAAGTGCATCACGTGAAACAGACAGTTGCATAACTTAACCGTCCGGTCGTTGGTGGCCAAGTGGTTAGCGCCATGGTGTTCCAGCCGGGAAGCTGTGGGTTCGAGTTGGCTTTATCGTATGGCAACTCTCAGTCGGCTGCGACTCCCTTCCGGAAAATGAACTATATAGTTATCTTATTGTGACAAATAGTTTGGACTTAAGCGATCTGTCAAGATGATAACGCTCCACTCCGTCAGTCGGCTTCAGTGAACCGGCTCCAAACGCACCTTAGGTGCAAATTTCCAAGTGATCTCCGGAGCCCTTAATATGAGTTTTTGTGCTCGATTTTACCAACAACGAAAAACGTGAAAACATGAAGTGCACAGTTCAGATTCACAGGTTTTCTTTCAAGTTTATGCATTTCTGTTTAGATTAGGTACATTGGCGAGTAGTCGGCCCAAAAAAGTTCATTTATTAGGAATGAAAACCGAATTCACGACCGATGCTCGCTCCATTAAACTAAATCACTTCTATCGCTATCAGTTGGATGGATTGTGGCGCAAAACCATTCCAGCTCTATCCAAGTCAATGCGATTTCGTCAGAGAGGGAATTGTGCCGAGCAAATGTGAAGCTTAGTAATGATTGTCGACTCCGATTCGTAATGAGAAACACATTCATCATTTAAAGATAAATTAGGTCAATTTTAATTTTAAATAGAACATATTTCTTTGTTAATAAGAGGTGGAATTGTGATGAGAAATGATTCAGAAAGCAGAAATTCATCATGTACGAATAGGAAACTGCGCGACAAAGATGAAAATCAATAAAATGGAAATGCGAAACTGTGCGACGGATATGAGAAAGTGCGATTGGATTTTGACTAAATACGGGAGAACTTTTGATATTATTCGTGTTTACTAGCCGATTACTGTGCATCATGCAAAGGGTTCGGAAACGGTTGAGTTTCAGCTCAAACAATCAATAATCATACAAGGAAAACGTTCACATCAGACCTACTTGTTCATCCACTTCGGTGTAATGAAAATGACGCAGCACATCTCTGGTTGCATCGGCCAGCTGGGCAATCATCGGTGCCGCCTCAAATTCAATACCCGGAAACAGATCTTGAATTAGGCCCATGAACAATGGGACATCTTCATGCACCAATTTCGGCATATTTGAGTCGCGTAAGGCACGCATCAGTAGCTGATCCTCACGTAGAGACGGACTCGTGCGCCGCATGTGGCCAGCCATAACCAACAATGACCGAAGAGCACGCAAACCAAAATCGTAGTGGTATTGTTGCGAGAGTTGTTCTTTCGCTAGTCGGTAAAGGGCAGTCATTTTTTTGGCCAGATCCTTTTTCATAGGTTAGAAAAGAGACGAGTATCATCTCACAAGGATCGAAATTGTCGACAAAATCTTCAACCGTCAAAACCACGTTACCAAATTGAAAAGAGTTATTCCATACACGAGTCGTACTAAAGGAGGACGCTCAAAAATCCACGGATTAGTTTTTGATCAGTGCTTACTGCTCACTATGCCCTAATAACATGTAAAAATCACCGAAGCCCATAAGGGGATCAAATCAAACTTAATTTTATTTTGTAGGATATAGTTGAGTTAAATCAATAATTCATCGCGAATGGCAATATATGATCATTAGATCATCGCGCTAACTTAAAAGCAATCTCATTGAGAAACTCACACAAGCAAACTCCTCGATGTGCAGTTGAGTGTTTTATCAGCGAAAGGTATTCGATTCAGATCATTTCGATATTCCCTTTCCTAGTAAGAACGTTACAATTGCGCAACCCGTCCTTAGTTACCCGTGGACGGGCATTAATGTGATATGGTTAACCGTACTTGTGAATTCAGACCAGTGATTTTGGTTTGGGCTTCCTACTCCTCAATGCATTCACGGCATTGCACACGTATCAAGTCAAGTTCCTGCTGACAATGAGTATAATGAATCGGTTCTGGAACATGTACACATGTTCATTCCTACACACACACACACACACACACATGCACTCACATCACTCCGATTGGATTTAACCATTCAATGGTTGCCTCATGAGGCAACGGCGAAATGAATTGTGACTTGCACATTTACTTGGTTGCGCTTTGCGTTTTGAGCGTAGAGGACACGGATAAAATCATCTACTACTGTGTTGTAGCAGCAGTAGCAGTAGTAGTATAAGTAAAATACAGATATCAACGCAATTAAATAAGTTGATATTATGAGTTAAAATGGCCCATGGTGCGAAAGCATTTTCTACTTGTGATCTCCAACTTACACGGGCAGTGAGGAAACCCTGGGAGAAGAGCATGATCTCACAAATGTATTCCAAATCTGGCACAATCACCACGACTGGACGGAACAGAGCCTTCAATGATTCCGGCAATTCGGTACGACCAGCGTACCCGGGATTCATTGTGATAAATATGCCCACTCGTTGATCCAACGGAACTTCCACTCCTTCGAACTATAATCGAGAAAAGCATACGTCGATTAGCAAACAAGGCAAAAAAACAAGTACCGTCTCCGTTTTGACAGTGTTCACTTTTGGTATGTACAAACCGATCAATTGGATGCTCAGTGGAACATTATATTACTGTAGTAAAAAATGAAATGGATGACTGTTTCGCAATACCACTCGATTTTGGTCAGTGTAAAATGGAATGTCCAGCACAGAAGGTTAGAAACGTTAGAGATGATAGCGCGAAACGAAGCTCCATTCCCGTCCTCGTGTATCATGATCGACATATTTCCCACAATACGAACAACAAATGGAAAATGTCATATGGAAACAATGGGGAAAATGACTGATTTTACTGGTTTTCTTATCAATCAGTTCCACTTCTACTTGATTATGAAATATGTACAAATTTCCAATTCACAGGTTAAAAGACGAAGAGCAATTTTCTGTTGCGTTTTCAATGTATGTTCCATATCAGTTATCAATTAAAGCAATTCATGCATATTCGCATTTTTGAAAGAAGAACTTTGCAGCATATTCTCATGGTGCATTGACAGTAACGATTTTGGGCAAAGACATTCATTGATATCAGAGACCAGATTATCCTCGTGTTTCAAATTGGTGAGTTTTCAAGGCCTTGGTAAAATTCCCTAGTACAATTCATATCACATTTCCCCAGTGCTGGTACTTTATATGATTTCTGTCTCCTAAACGGAAACATAAGGTGAAATTACTTTGGTTAGCTCTTTGCCATATTGTCAAGGGACCAACGTGACAACTGAACGAAGTGTTTCTAAGTGGTTTCGAGTTTAACTTTCTCTTTGGCACTAACTAGGATTTCTGTTCAATAAAATGTGCTTCTCTAATCATACTCATGATCGATAAACCAGACTAACCTGGAATGTGATTGCTTTGGCTTGTAAGGCATTTTGAATGGATTTGATCTGGGATGAAACCACGGACAGGACGGAGACTTCAATTCGGTTAAATTCATCAAAACAGCCCCAGGCACCCGATCGACAAAGTCCGGACAGCAATTTAGCAAACGACTTTCAGGAAAAAAGAAAAGCCGACACGATACAAACGGGATAATAAAGATGGTAAATGTATTGACGTGTTATGATGTGTAATTTAGTGTGAAGGGAATGACAGTAACCAAAATTATACTCATAAAAGAATAATCAGTTCCCTAACAGTTAAATAGCCTAAAAGTGACCTCAAGAAGAAACTTTACATTGTCCTTGTTTGATATAACAGGTTCTCGAAACGGTATAGCAGTAGTAGTATAGAAAATGCTTCGCTAACAAATGCACCTTTTCGATACACGGACAATTCGCATCCCCTCACTAAGCCGATCTGGGTGAACTTGCCTCCCAAACCATCCAATTATCTCAAATGATAATCCCATGGACTGTAGTCAGGATATCCAACGTATTGCACTCAGAATGCAATACAAATTAAGGATTTTCCACCTTTTGTCCATTTCATCCTATGAAAACTCCAAGCAATGCATTATCCCAACTGCGCCGAGTTAGGATCCAAGGTGATCATCACAACGTGTTGTGGTGAATATTAGATGATGCTGCTGGGTACTACAGTCACTTATTTGCACTCGAAATCTTTCTTAATTCACGTTTTGTGTGTCGAGTATCAACGTCTCCATGTTCAGATTATCTATCTTCTACAGGCCGACCCTATCTCTAGATCGTTATCGTCCGTTCCCGCTATCTCGAGCGAAAACAATGTTTTCATGAAATAATTCACCACGTGATTAAACGCTCAATTGCCTATCAATCAGTGTAGAGCTGTTTTATCTTTGTTAGGAATCATCAGTAGTGCACATCCACCGCACCAGAACTGGGACGCTAACCCCGGAAGAATGATTTTGAATCGAACGAATTAGCCACCATGCAACATGACAGGCTCTCAACGATGTGCTGAACTTCGACACATGATGACGTTGCACCTATCCGTCACTGATTCGCACGGTCACAGGCCGCTAGCACACACCAATCGACCCCTACTAATAGATGACTTCTCTGTACGTAGCCCAATTACGACGAAGGCTTTGGACATGACCTACAGTGCTTGGCTACTTGGTATGTGTTAGTTGTAGGAGATGGAAGGTTTTCACTGTTCACTGTAACATCATCCACCATCCAACTTCGTTCGCTGATAAGGCTTTTTGGAGATCAAAATGTTTCGTCGTGGATGGAATAGAGTGGTTATTGATAAACTTCCTCTTAGGCGGATTTTATCGAGGCATTTTTAGGTGATCTTACAATACTGGCTCATCGACTATTGATTACTCTGAAACGTAAGGTGCATGACTCCATTTCTGATCCGACTCCTTGATTGAATGACGAAAACCCAGATTCCGTCTTGCAAACAACCAACTTCTTCCACTTGATAGCCCGGTCAAAACGCAGATTTCGGTGATACCTAATCAATGATAGTTGATGAAGTTTATATTTATTGCGTATAAGAAACACTGTGCGTGGAATTGTTTAGTGGAGCAGATTGCGGGCTGCAACTTCAGAGTAGGATCGATGAGACTTAGTAGCCCTTGATCAGCGTCCGATTGTCTTACAGTTGGCCTTGTGTGATATCTCTTGCTCCTGGGATGCCGTCGAGAATCATCTGTAGCTTCAAACCAGTCGATTCCGATGCTAATTACCAGATTTCAGGACTAAATTATTGGGTTTTGGGAAATTCCATAGCTTCCCCACCTCCCTCCCACCCGTTCGTGATCACACCATGCCGATCACGCATGCCAAACACAAGCCTCTGTTGGCATCACGAGATGAAGGAAATAGATCCAAACGTGGCTTGTCAGATTATAAAGTAAGAAGTTGGTACTGTATTTCATCTCCGTGACACCTCCACCTAAAGCAACGGTAGATTGTATCGAGTGTAAATGCATTTTGGTAACTTCAGGTAGAAATATTTCGAAGTGACTGTGAAATCGCTGTACCATAGGTCAGTTAGCTGGACTTTCTTCAAGTGAACGACGTGGCGAATTCAACGCTTGAATCCGTTCATTCGGAAAGCAGTGGTTCACATGTACGAATGAATGATAACTTTCCAACTTCAAGCGAAGCGATTGTAGCCTCAAGTAAAATTTTCTTTTTTGGACTGTCTGTCAAGTCAAGTCAAGATACTAGGTATCGATGTAATCTAAACAAAAGACACGTAGTTAGTCGAACCTGGATTACTTTTACTCGAATATGGCTTCATTTAACTTTTCAACTGGTTAGAAAAACGCACGAAATTGTTCCATGTTTTTGCGTCTGTTTGTCAGTTACGAGAGCCAAGCGAATTGGTGAGCGGTTGGTCGCTCAGTCCCAAATGTCGCCTGTGCATCTGTATACTACCAGCGTGTTTGTGTTGACCGACCAGTTCGGATTGACCGAGTGCGCGACACGTGATTGCGACACTACACATTACACTGACTAAACTGCCGATAATGCTGCAATGCTCACTGCAGGTCCCTGTACGCACGTGATATTTATCGCGGGAAACTTGAGTCATCTAGCATTGTGACTGTGGAGCATGAGATGAATTTTGGGTGCAGTCATGATTCACGGCCGTCGAGTTTGTGCTTGAAGGGTCGTATGACATGGCGTCGCTTCAAGATAGTAATTTCATCAGAAACTAGTGATATAGATGACCTTGATTTTCGACAACCTCTTTGTGCATAATTGTTGCAAAATGTATTTGCTTAAAACCCAAGTTAGTTCCGGCGGTTTTATTCATTAGCCACGTACTACGAAGGTCGAGTCAGTGATTTGGTTGGTTATTTAAAGGATAATGCCAATTCAAAGTCCGGAATTGAATTTTACAGCCGTTTTATTCCATTACTCGCTTTGTGAGTCAGTGATAAAATATCTTTCGTTGTTAGCAAGCAGTTTCCGGGTGCTTATGGAACAATGAAGCTCCAAATACTTCTAAGTCAAAGCTTCAGTCTTCCTCTAGAGGGAAAATGTTATATGGGGAATCGGCTAGCCGTGCGTGGGTGACTGACTCACCTTGTAATCCATATTTTCCCCACAATTGGTCACTACACATAGCAATCCGATTGCTTTGGCCAAGTCCTTGATGGTTTCGGTTTTTCCAGTTCCAGCCGGACCAGCTGGGGCGCCACCGAGGTAAAGGGATAAGGCCTATGGATTACGTGAGATCGGAGACGAGATAGATTTAACTACCATGAATTTTACGTTTCTATTGGCTACAAAGTGGTGCATAGTATTTGATGTGATAATATATGTATGTATACTGCGATTATTAACTGTATTTATCAAAGAAGAACAACCTGAATAACTTCCTCTTTTTGAATAGAAAATAAAACTTCTCCGGATCGAGAAATCAATAACCTCGTAATTTGATGTACAAAGCTGCAATGCAATATTTTGGTGAAAAATCGATGCACCCGCTTGTCAATCATTTGTCAGCCTAAATTCAGTCGAAGCGACTCATCTGATTTTATGAAACAAATTTAACCAAAGTTGTGACAAATCTGAATATGAAGAGTTAAACATGATGCATTGGAACGGTAAACGAGTCAAGAAGCAAGTAGATCTCAGAAAGTGTTGACTAACTATTTCAACTTGTACATGATTGTTCGTTCCAAACATCCCATAAAATTCTTCTAATCAAAATGGAATGGTATCCTTTGAACGTAGATATCATAGGGAGGACTGTTCAACTTTAGATGACTTCCTCATTCGGCAAACTCACAATTATTCGGGTCCGCACTCCTGAAAATAATGTACTTCGCTGTATAATTATTAATGAATGAAGTGGAGAAATAATTAGTACAATTCTCCACCCTAATGTGGCTGCAGTTTCTGATTGAACACTGCCTCATCCCCTGTAGTGGCTAATCGCTAACTCCTTTCCTCCTCCGCCTTGCGGAATCTCGATCATGTTCGCCCTCGGGGCGGCTGTTAGAAGTGGACTCACGAGATTATTATCAAATGGTTCGCACATCAAAGATGAAGGTAGTAAGTCGAACCACACTAACACTGACTGATGTGGTTGACCGAGGGAGGTTTTCAGGTTCAATTCATACTAAATTGTCTCAAACCTAGATGAACAGTTGAATAAAGGCAGAACGGTTGGACAACACAATTCGACAACGAATCAATGAACTGGATGTTCGAAAAAGGCGCCGCAAGCTGACCAGAAAATTATGAATATCTCCTTATACATGAAAAGGGGATCTGTATGTCTATTTTCGTGACAATCTTCGTCTTGTCTAACATAGATTTACATATAGATATGCAAAGAAAACATGGAAACGCCTCGTTGCGATACCGTGGGAGCACCGTACACCTGTTTCATCCGTTTTATTAATCACCGGGGGAAAATGGTTGGCATAATAGCTGCAGAGCTCGACTGATAGTCGTTCGTCCCTGGTTCGCATCACACTTCGGTCGCATTGGATATGCACTGATGATGCTTCTTAACAGATGAAACAGCCAAACAGTGCGCTTACGGTTTATTTATCACGAGTTGGACGCTGATGATGCATAATGAATCATTTGAAAATCACAGTAAATCCACCACTACGGGAAGATCATTAATCCCACCTGTGTGATAGTTAAGTAGATCCGATCTGTCAATGGAGTGATAACCAAACGACCGTTCAATCCGAAGTATTCATTTCCATAATCAAACTCGGCGGAACACTGTCGGATCACTAGGCTGTCCAGTTTACGAACCCAGTAGAATCGAAGCTGTGATTCCCATCCGAATTCATCCGGGGCCATAATACTTGGTAAAGAGAGGGAGAGAGAGAAAATAGCTTCAAGCCGGAGACGAAATCAACAGAGAGGTATTTGATTTAATGGGCAAACTACAAAATCTGGCTACTTTAAAATATGGCAATTGTCTGCTCTCACAAAGCAACTGGTACAAATCAGTCGTTTAAGAACACACCAAGTTAATTTTATTGGTCGAAATAACGCAATACTGTGATGGACACGCAGAATCGGGGAAAGAAGCGACGTACAAGAATGGGAAAAGGAGCCCTGTGTCCGCTCCGGTCGGGGTTGTACTGACCAACTTTTCACTAAACGACATATGTCAGAAGAAAGATTTGTTTGTCTTCTAGATGTGAAAGTGACGTTCGACTGAGTCTATCGCCCAGTTCTTTGGAGCTACATCTCAATGAAATGAAATTCATTTCACTTATCCAATCCCTGCATTTGAATAGCTGAAGCCGACTTCGTGCTTACGGTGGTCCTTCAACCGAGTTCACCACGAGAATTGTTCGTCAGGTGTGCCTAAGATGGCTATGGAGATAGGTCTATACTCAGGTAATTATAGTGACACTATTATTTCTTCAGACCGGAACCCGCCTGACTCAGAATATACGGAGAACTGAATGAAGATCCAATTAAGTTGCTCGTTTTTTTTTCTCGACCGTATGGATGACAGCGCCGTTGTTTTTGAAATGAATTCCGCAACTTCGAGTTGCAAAACGATGCTGCAGGAATGAATTGACCTTGTCCTTGCGGTGGAACACCTGGGAGAGATGAACAGATTTACTTAATGGGATAGTTTTATCTCACCTTCGGTCGCATATTGTATGAAATATCTTCGCCCACATGAAAGGCTCGATTGGAATTTACCAATTTGAGACGTCAGTGACGGCGATGTGACATCCGATTAGCGAGCAGAGGTCGAGTAAAGCCGGTCCTACTGTACGCCCAACAAAGGTGCTCGTTGAGGGCAGGCGTTGTGCAAAGAAGTTCGGTGTGTGAACACCGTTGTCTTCGTAATATGAGTAGAATATGGTGGGAGGATTTTGTGAGTAACTCGGAGGTTAGACGTAATGTAATGTGCTTTAAGGTTCAGTCTTTAGAACAGAATAGGTTGATGTAGTTGGGATGTTTTGCACACGTCCACAGAACGACTATCTGACTCGTTGTACGTGATCCTCTAAAGCCAGTAGTGGTTGGCGGATGGTTCGAAGTGTTCGGTTGATGACATGGGGAAAAGTATAAAGGTCGTAACCAGTGGACTTGCTGGTGTGGGTGCGGTTAGACTGGTGGATTGGAGTTCATGAGTTCTGTCCAAGATTTATTTGAGGGCAGTGTTTAATATTCCTCACCGCCGCAGCCAGTGGCGTTCTCACATTTGATGCTAGTCTTCTTCTGCATAATTCTTCAACTTATTATTTTGCAGTCAATCTTTCATTCTCTGTTGTCCTTCCTTCTCTTCGAGAAGATGGTTTTGTGATGTAACAACCAAAACTAGAGCACGACAGTGATTGTACAAAGTGAACAGAACTAAGGAGCTTGGTCTGCAAGCACTAAAACCCATAGCCATAGAGCAATTTTCCATGCGTTGTAATTATAATGCTTTGGGGGGGGTTGGGATTCTGTTTTCGTAATCGGTCCAGATTTGACTTCGCTCAAGTACACTTCCCAAGAAAAACCACAGAATCAATACATCTGAGGATAGTGACCATCTCATTGCAAACACGATTCCAAATTGTACTACCACAACGCTGGCATCAAAGTTGTGTAGGCGTTCTGTTTGTCGTCTTTCTAGAATCGAGGCCAGGATTGAAGTAAAGGGAACCAAAGGCAGATAGATAGCCGATCAATAGCATCAATCGACAAACTGACAAATGGACTATGCATAACGACCCATCAAAAGAAGCAATCCACAAGGTTGTAGCTCCATGCAGAAATAGTCACTGAGCAAAAATAAAGTGAAATAATTCACGAACAGACGGACGTTTTAAGGAATGCACCGGAACTGAACACGCGAGAATTACCTGTCACGAATGAACTTTTCCACCATATCTTTCGAGTGTACATCCAAGATGAGCACAGTTTCCAGCTTTTTCATATCATTTCGTGATAGATCAGTTCGAATGCGGTATACCATCTCGCTTAGTTGCTCTTCTAATTTTTTGTCGTACTCTTTCATTGCACTTCGATTGCCTGTTTTGAAACTGCGAAACACATCTTCCACTTCCCAAGTGAACCAAATTTGGGAAGCAGCCAAAACTACCATACCCTGAGCATGAGATGAGAAGAGTCACAGAAAAAATAAAGTTGACGTGAACACTTTAATGACACGGGATATTATCTTGAATTTAAGGTCGATAAGTGACATCGTGTTTCATTCATATATACCAATTAAATAACTGAAAAAACTAGTAACTAATCTGCTTTTTCTCATAGATAGACCCAGCGCATTCATCTTTAGCGGACTATTTCTGGCCAAGACGGCATTCAGCAAGTCACACAGCGATGAATGGAAAGTTAATGACACCAATACTGGTTATGTTCCCTCGCAGGCAGGAGTATACTTCCATCAAATTCGCTATCACACTTTTCGTTTTCGGGTGAGTAGTCTTATCCAGTTCCAGTGTGTTAGGGTTATCAGGTATCCTCCTTCAAACTATACGGTAGGCCACTTTTGAAAATGAATAAATTGGAAACATCTTGGATATCTTTGTTATCTGATAGTTTAGTTTTATTAATATGTCTCCAGTTACCTCGGTATTATCGAAGGTGGATGCCTCAGGATCTGAATTGGCTACTCGATCCGAAATCCCCATCGGAACGCGCCCAAATAACTTGCTAAAGAGGTGAACGAAGGCGACCTCCCGGCGCTTTCCTCCGAATTGACCGATCTTTTGCGATAATTTTACGGGAAATGTCTAAATCCAGATTTCAAACTAATCACAGGTGAAAAACGGCTGCATGCTCACCGGTGTTTGTGATATAGGGGATTACTTGGCTACCGGGATGTCTAACCTCATCCGAAAGTCATAGGAGCTGGGCAATTAGCCATTGGTCCCTAAAGGGTTACGTGACCCTCAGATTGTCATGCTGCCTTGCTGGTTAGATCTTCTGATCAAAAGGTTGCGGTGGGATCCTTGAGGTCAACCCTCTAGTTCGGCCTGGGCAACCGGGTATTATCGAGCTCACAGCAGTATAATCGGTTCCAGTGAGGGGTGATTGGAAAACGGAACAGCAATCGCTATACATATTGCTTCTTCATCTTTCCTTATTCATCGTTAGCGTTTTCGTCCTTCGCTATGGTTCCGATGGCACCTGAGTTGCGCATGGAGATTCCTATATACGTATACATTGGTATGTCTCACCAAAATCGAATTTGTGGCGTCAGGAGTGTGCGTGGAAGCTATTCGTCGAAGATTACACAGAATAACCACAACTGTGATTCGTTGATAATTCTTTGTCTTTTGGTGAGACATACCAATTTGGACAGGAGAGTACCGTTGTTTAAGAACGGTTTTATAAGTATCAATGCATTTTTGATATTACTTTTACTGCACCGTGAATTCAGATTGAGAACCAATAGGCATAATTGAGTTATCATGCACGGATGATAGACGGTACCACACACGAGGATGAAAACCTACGCCAAAGGCTGATTAACGATGGGAAAAATTGGGTTACGCGTTTTGCTTATTAATAGCCATGTGTGGAAATAGCCAGTTTTATATAATGCCCACGTCAATAAAAATAATTTTGTATTGACGCTGATAGACGTGAACATTCGCAATTTCGACAGCAATACAATACAATACAGGGAAGTTTCTATATATATATATATTTATATATATATATATATTTATATATATATATATATATCACCAGAATCCACTTTGTTGTGTCAGGCTTGTGCACTGGAGTTCTATGTTGAAGAGTTCACAGAAGAACGACAACTGTGATTCGTTGATAATTCTTTGTCAGTAGGCCTGAGCCAACCTTTGGAACGAATGCTGAATGCCACTAAAATAGATATAATTTGTCAGTACTATCTTGATGAGTGAACTAAATTTGCCCGAAAGCACACATCCGGTTTGGCCGTTATTGCCGTTCGTCGTTTACCCGTATTTATACTTGTTCACTCCGAATTTTTGTCTCATCAGATTCTAATTTGTGGCGTCAGGAGAGTGCACGGAAGCTATTCGGTATGCGGGTAGACGTACTTGATAAGCAGCAATAACCGCCAAGCCGGTCGTGTGTTTCCGGGCCAATCTTGTTCACTCATCCAGATACTACTTGCAATATGTATCATATATTCATATACATGGATGTTTCACATGCCCCAAACGAATCAGGTTTCAAAGGAGGGAATTCGTGCAAACGGAATCAGAATAAAAAAGATGAAAAAAATTAAAACAAACAAACGAAGAACCAGTGTTTAATGATTTTCTTTTGTGTATATTTTGTTCTTGATTACCTGAAAATCGAACATCCAGTCCACTCGCGACTTTTGATAACGGTAATAGAATACTGCCTGTTTCGTTATCAGGTGATTGGTTCGACGCATCTCTGCCTCCAGACTCGTCAGCCACTCTTCGACTTTGCCAAATACGACGACCGGCTGTTCGGAGAAAAAAGAAAACCCCGATTCCCTATTTGTTTAACATATGGATTTTCCCTTCAAACCTATTGAACACCTCAGCGTGTATACAGTGGGTCATGACCAAGTTAAGCTCACATTAAGGTATGTTTTCAATGACAGAAATGTGATGCGTTGGAACAAATTGGTCAAGGCCGTCCTTGACGAAAGTTCGCCTGATTCTCGTCCAATGATTCTAATTTTTGATCCACACATCGCTACATACATGCTCATGACTTCTGTCACTCAGGTTGACATTGGGATGCTTGTGCATGAACCCACACACAGACACTCATTTTTTCCATCAACGTTTGGTTAGACAATAAATACGCGACTTTACATACCAAGACGTAATAGCGAAGTACAGAATTCTACATGCTCTCGATCACACAGTCTGAGTTAAATATGACACAGGGGGGAGCGAGGAGCGTGCATACGGAATAAGTGAGAGGAACCATGGGGAAGCAGATACAATTCGAACGTATGAAGAGTATTCAGGCATATCAAACACTGCCCTCAAATAAATCTTGGGCAGAACTCATGAACTCCAATCCACCAGCCTAACCGCACCCACACCAGCAAGTCCACTGGTTACGACCTTTATACTTTTCCCCATGTCATCAACCGAACACTTCGAACCATCCGCCAACCACTACTGGCTTTAGAGGATCACGTACAACGAGTCAGATAGTCGTTCTGTGGACGTGTGCAAAACATCCCAACTACATCAACCTATTCTGTTCTAAAGACTGAACCTTAAAGCACATTACATTACGTCTAACCTCCGAGTTACTCACAAAATCCTCCCACCATATTCTACTCATATTACGAAGACAACGGTGTTCACACACCGAACTTCTTTGCACAACGCCTGCCCTCAACGAGCACCTTTGTTGGGCGTACAGTAGGACCGGCTTTACTCGACCTCTGCTCGCTAATCGGATGTCACATCGCCGTCACTGACGTCTCAAATTGGTGAATTTCAATCGGGCGTTTTGCCTGCGCGAAAACATTTCACCCAATATTTGACCACTTGGTAAGATGGAACAATCGGAGTAATAAAATCAACTAATTAGTCTTACACTTAACTATTGAGGAAGTGTAATTTTATGTTGGAATTCTGATATATTGATAACCTACGGTGAAGTTAAGTCTGTTAGAGATGGCGCAAAAGATTCACTAGACTTAAATTATTGGTTGAAAATTTCAAATAAGGTATATTTTTATTGTGAATGATATAATATTAATAACACAGCGTTGTTGGTAGATGTAGTGCGCCAACTTTTCGACTACCGTGGGTAGTCTTTCTCAAGGCAAGTTTTACAATCAAATGCTCCAGTTAGCAAGCTTTTTTCCCAGAGCAATTCGATTGGTAACCAGTTTGTAAATATCCGGACCAAACGACGTAAGGAGTGTATCGAAAAATCGATGCGCCATGTATTGGTTTTTTTATTGTGAATGATATAATATTAATAACACAGCGTTGTTGGTAGATGTAGTGCGTCAACTTTTTCGACTACCGTGGGTAGTCTTTCTCAAGGCAAGTTTTACAATCAAAGGTATATTTTGCTTGCCATGTGTTAGCAGTTTTTAATCGAATCCTCGGTGGGGAGTATCCGCCGATCTCCAAACGAAGCTCGAATTTATTTGGCATACGGCTGTAAGTCAACCACGTAGCCACTAGGTTATCCAGAACGAATGTTTTTAGTTATGGACACCATGCCAGCGCTAATTAATTTACACATATGGGATTGCCGGCAAATCGATAAAACCCCAAAAGTTATCAGCTTCATACCGCCAAGCACCTCATTTTGGTTGGGGTTGGGTAATCCAAGCTTCATATAGAATCCCAGCTCATTTATAAATGCTCCTAACTGATCGAGCATCTCAAACAACCTCTGCATTCCCCTCTTTTGGCGGAGGGGCTTTTATAAAAAACTAAGAATACGAAGGCGAATTCTCACCAGTCTCAGATGATCAGCGGTAGTCACTCTAGTGGAGATGGCTAAACCTTGATTTCACATCAACCACGAGCGGCATACAAACCATACAGAATTATGTCAACCAGCCTCTGTGTACGATAGTCCGATTGACCGTCCAGGATATCTGACTGCATCTAAAGAGTTTATGAACTGAATAATCAGCCAGAGAATCCTCAGATGGGCCTGGTGCGTGTATCATAGACCATATGGTCAAAATCTCAAGTTCATATCCCTCAATATCAACCCCTTATTTCGACTCGGGGAACCGTGTGGTATCCAGCTCGACAACGGACAACGGGTTCTGGTGGATAACCAACAGTGTGGAGTTAAAAATTAGAGGAAGTAGCATGTGTGGTAACTTTAATGTTGTTCCTCTGTTGGAAGACATCTGATAAAATCTTGTAAAAGGTAGGTTGAATGCAAATCGGCACAATGATATGCACAACTACGTAGTAAGTGTTATGTTGAATCGGAAACCATGAACCTACTTCCAACGTGGTAGGGAAACCTATACAAGGGTCGTTCTGTGTGCGCAGGAACGCTTTGAAATAGTAAGATGTTATCCCCTCGGTGACTAATTCACGTACATCAACTTGTTTTTATAGCTATACGGTTTGGGTTATCGACTCTAAGTTTATTTGGTTTATTCTGTTTATCAGGTTCACGAGGAAGGCGTTTTCTGTGATCCCCGACACGTTTTATCCAAACTAGAGTAACAATAAAGAGGTTCAATCAAATGGGCTAGTGACAACATCTAAACTGGCGTTCTCAGATGGGAAAAAGCTAACTGCGAAACAAAGTCGCTTCGATAACGAAGGAATCATTCGTTTCAGTCGTACAGATACATGAACGATTTCCCAGAAACTAGTAATAAGACCGTATCCCCGATAGGTACAATGGGTACATAGCATTTTCGAAGTCATGTTAGACGTCAATATTACTAGCCACTAAGACTTGGTACGTTGTAAACAAACCGTGAGTTCTTCGTCCAACGGAATGAAATTTCACTTCATGGTATGACGTACAATAAAACCAAGTGAATACACAATTATCGGTCTGCAGTAATGTCAACGAAGGCATAGAAAACTGGACGCACCCTCTTAAATTCCATCATTTCACCTTCAAAAGAAATCAACGCGGTTACCGACACATCGGATGAATGTGACGAATAGGTGAAACGCAGTTTTCCAATATTGTCAAACATCTGAATTGGGGTGGGAAACGAGAAAACAGTAAAAAAAACCGATTCTGTTCGCGCTGACGTGTTAGAATAGGAAACAACTTTTGGAATTCCCAACCAAAGTGAGGAAATAATTTCCGCATAGCTGAATGGAAATCAAGTTGCCGAAATATAATTAAGAAAACAAAGTGTGGCGATGATGAGGCCATCGACAAATAAAAATTTTCCTGTCTATGCTGATAAGTGGATAGTGCATGTCCTGAACCCCTTATTTTCATAACTCTCGCTCTCTGTTGATGGTTCTTAGGGCCGACCGTTTTGCAGGTGGGAAACGTCATGAAAGTGCAATGATTGGTTGATCGCCTGCTTGACTATGGTTGACGCAGCACTCGCGATTGATGTAAACTTAGTGAGTGGGAAAAGTGTGACTCCCCCGATTGCCTGGTTGAATGAAATATAGGAATAACAGTCAAAATTCCTGAGTGGGAATGCATATCCACCTAACACGTAGTGAACAGCAATTTTCCTATATTTTTGTCAAAATAGGCATAATAAAAATTCAGATGTAAATAAGGCACACTGTAGCACTAGAAAATACGTTCTTATTCGGGTCCGTTTTAGACTACATTATGACTAGTTGGACATCTGTGACCTTGGTTACCAGGATCAAGTCAACTGAGTACCTTAAACAAAGGACTGTCGGGATGTGTAGGTCGCCGTGATTCACAAATTACCTGACCACAATGACAGAAGAATCGCATCAGACGTCTTGAAACCACGTGACAATTCTCTCTCTATGTTAACTGCACCTTCTCCATGAATCACCGTTTGAAATTGATCATATTATGGATAAACATGCTCTAATTTACTTTTTACATATAATTGTATTAACTGGAAAAGAAAGTCATCGACGATAGGTTTAATTTTTACAATCTCGTCCTAAAACCTTCTGTACCTCGTCTCAGATTCAGCTCAGTTCAGTCTACGCAATGGTTAACCTTGCGCCAACGTGCTCTGGTTGTGAATGTTACAAACGGCAGGTTATTCGATGGAAAATGTTTTTACGCATTACAGCATTCAAAGTTATACCTTTATAAACAGATCAGTCTGGTTTGTGATTTGGTAGATTCGATGTTAACTGCTATCTAGTGCGAGGTCTAAGTAACAGTTTTCGAGATTTTGATGCGATTTTCAATTGATTCCCCGTCAAGTTTCAGTATTCAGCTCGTTAACGGAAAACCCAAACTTATGAGCCTTTAAGTGCTCCAGGGTATGCTTTACAACGAAGTAATGAAATGGTAAAAGTAGATTGTGGCAGTGGAAATATTGCTCGATTCCATTGGAATCGCTGGCAGGCAACAATCTGCTACTAATATCAACAGTGATTTTCAAAAGCAGTAAAAAGACGATGAGAGTAAATGTATCGTGCATGTTAGACGCATGCGCGCAAACATGTCATGTCGAGTGAGTTAACATGATAGAATCATTACTCTCCTTGCCAATTGCACATTCTCGTCAAACAAACCGGGATAATTTGATCAGAAATAAGCAGTGAACTTCCTTTTCCCAATAATGGTTATCCACTAACAATTTTAGATCTCCGATTGTGACATTTGGCCCGAGAACATTGAACATGCACCACGGTAATTGTGGAATAATAAGCCAAATCAGATTTTGAGAAAAAAAGATAGAAGTTAAGCAAGATAAAATTGTCGGATAAATGTGATCACGGCCACTTGCTTTCACAATATGCTCTTGAATGGCCTCAGCTTCTTTCCCACCAAGAATATTTAGGACTTCATCGTCCGAAATGAAATAGAAACGTGGAAATGCATTCCGTTTGCCATCCAGATAGTCGTTCAGTGCTTTCTGACACAATTCTAACTCTTGTTCCAGTGCTCGCAACGTTTCCAGACGATGGTCCGCCAGACAGGATCTCATAACAAATTGTGTTTCCTGTGTCTGTTTCATAATCTGAATCAAGCAGAAGGAAAATAACACTTTGTTTTAATGCATGTAAGGAAAAGAATGTCGAAAAATAAAAGTTTGCAATCGTTTTATAAAACACCGTTTGACCAAGGCGAAATATGTTTTTCTCCCGAAATCACGATCAGTCCTTCCAACGCCTGTATCTACTTGGATGCTGACTGATGGGAGTGATTTTGTTGTTATTGTCATGGTCAATTTTTGCGTTGTTCGGCTTAAGAATTTCCCGTGTGGCAATCTACTGACATGCACACAGCGCTCCGATAACTTTACACATCAAATATCCTCGTTCGATAATTACTGGCTATTATCGATGGTAAGATTGCAAGCAATTTTTCGACAAACAAACTCAAATTGTTTTGCATTTCATCCAAGATGAGGTTCAGTGCTGAATCACAAAAACGGCAACGGACTGACCGACACAATGTCACTCACTCGGGCAGATTCTATACAGGTATTGTCAAAACTCATGCTGAAAGCTTTAATGTTACTGGGGGAGCAGATAATCCATTGTCTATAGTCCATCCTATTTTGGTCCGTAGAAAAAAACCCTTTTCGTTTCATTCCTTGAAGAATGAATAACATGAACGGATATAAGAGAAAAAATTGGGTCCACCAGTTGGAAGAAATTCTCGATAGAAATGTCAATTTTGCTGGTATTGCACAAACGATGTAACCGCCATCGAAATTAACCGGTAGCAAAATCCACGTGTTCCTCTCCTGGATAATTGCAATTTTTGCCTAATTGCACTGTTAATCGACACACGGTATCTAGTGCTATCTGAATCATTTCAGTGACACGAAACGTTGATAATATTGTGTCGTAACGTTTTGTCAGGAATATAAAAACTAAATGTACATTTGTACATCCGAATGATTTCGTACATAAAGAGTTCTTCACAGTTTCTTCGTTTAAAATTACATAACTGGTGGTCTTGTTTAATTTAAAAAAGCTGGGTAGGAACAAACAAAAAATATAAATTGGTCAAGGTGTTTCGATTTTTTCATAACTCCCTATGAGCGAGAACCAAAAGACGTCGCTAGTTCTAGCCCATCGTTTCAGTCCTCATAGCGACTTGAGCGATTAGGGAATCACATTCGAAAGACCATAACCTAAGATAAATTTTACAGTAAATCAAAATACCTCCTAAATAAAAATTGTTTGTTTTTCATAATTAGAAACAACCAAAAAAACCCAAGTTAATCTAAAATATCCCATTTGTTAAATAACTAACTGCAGCTTGTAAATACCGACGTAATCGTTGCTACAGTATGCGACAAAATAGATGTATTGAACAAACGTTTATCAATCTAAAGTGAGATAAGTCCTAAAACACTCTCACTTCATTTGGATTTTGGTTTCCAAAATCCGATTAGTTAAATTTGGTAACCAAGATCACTTATATTTGCCTCGTCATATTCAAGTTCACAAACATTTAATAAGACAAGCATGCGGGTAATTTCAGGATGTGTACTTGCATTTCGTTATATGAAAAAGCAGCATCGAAGTGAGTTTGATTTTTGATTACTTCTTTCTCTGGCTAATACATTTACACATACAAGAAACTCAGCAAAGGATAATATCAGATTGGTTAATCGACGCGGGGGAGAAACTCGACAAATTCTCTTTGAGAGCAAAGGGAAGAGTTAAGTAATCGTGATCACGGCTTATGACGTCGCTAGATGTTCTAATACGAACATCTTTTGATATGTTAGGTAGGAACTTGTAGATCACTATGAGAGCTGCACCTGTTTGATGACCATTGTCTGCCAAATGTGAAAAAATAACACTGAAAGTTGCCTGTCCCGTCCGGCATTTAGCCAGGTCAATTTGTGTTCCGTGATTCGTTGAGATAGCTGTTTGGTTATTGTCTTTGTAGCTTGCCAGACACGAGCGAACGGAAGGATAAGTGACCATAGAAGAGTAAGAGGCAGGCAATTTAACTTCCAAGTTTATGAATAAAACGGATGGAATATTAAACTGAGCGCATAATTTGGAGGGAAACGTTCAAGAAACCATATTTCCCAGTCCTTGTGTCATTTTGGTAAGCCTTAGAAGCGTGGAACAGCTTTCTGTTGAACCTATTTGCTCATATGCCACCTTTGAACTGAGCACCTCATCTTTCACTGTCTTCAATAAAAGAGCTTTTTTTCTCATGCCATCTTTGTCCTATCCTTTTTTCCATTACCTTTCACAAAATTTGAAGGACCTATGCAGAATAGTTTTCATTTTCCCAATGCAAACCCCACGATCAAGAAGTACTACACCTAAGCCTTCGTCCAGTTTAGGTATGAAAATGTGCCTGTTTTGTCGTAGATTTCTTATTCCTGCTAAGTGGGTTCTGTTTAGAATACCCTTTGAGGGGTTCGCAGATTGACAGAACTGGCAGGAAAAGTCTACGATAACAATCTTGAAAGCTCCTAGGGTTTCTTGCGCTACTGACGTCAAAAAGCAAGTGTGAGCATAAATATTCTCAAATTGAACTCCAACCTCCAAGGATTATTCCTATGGTTTGGATAATAAAAGCTTATTCCTAACGACAGTGCTTCCAGAAGGGGTTTGCTTGTAACCAGATGTGAAAATCATGGATTATTCCTTCCGCTCTTTAAAACGATTTGTTAAGTCTTTCCACCTAAAGTGGCCTCGAGTTAAGATCAATTCACAGACACAGCTAGATCACGTCTCATGACCCATGGACCCAAAACCGAAATTGTCTAACTATTCCCATTCACCAGAGACTTGCACTTTTTCCTTTCTCTCTCTCTCTCCACATCCATTTTCGAAACCACATCCTACGACATTCATTCCCATTTCCAAGCATTGCAATTTTTTTGCCGAATAACTAATCTGATCATTTGTGCATTCTGATATTATCCTTCGCTGAATTTCTTGTATGTGTACATGCATGTATTAGACAGAGAAGGAAGTAATCGAAAAGCAAACTCATTTCGATTATACTCTGTTCTCTATTTCTTGATGGAGATTTCCAGTTTACTGCTTCTTGAAGTCTTGTATTGCTAGCATCTCCTTCACAATCTGTTTCTTGTGGTAGCCGACTCTAGTGCTTTCAGTCGGTCGTCTGGTCCAGTCGCACCCTGACCTATAAAGCGAATGCGATCAAATGGGATCCCGCCGCACGGCCAGACAATTTTGCTGTTGTCATAATCAAACGGCTCGTATAGGTTAACACAAGAATGAGGTCTTCGGCCGATTGCTCTCCGTCTAACGGAGTCATTTTCGATTCTTCGGTCATCTTATCAAATACCGTCACAACTCGCCTCTGAGCCTGTCACATAATCAGACTAACTACAGTCAGGCCACAGACCAGGGCGCTTGTCCACGAGTTTGCAATCAGTCCAGTTCCAAGCCCGTGTATTGTTGGCCTGACGTCAGAGTTTGGCGACCAGCCCTGCTCGGCGGGCCAACCAATCAGGAGAGCTGTCCGTGTGAAATGCACCGAACATGATGGGCCAATCAAAGCGCTACCCGGACAACGAATGAGATGATGGCAGTCGCATGGACGCAATAATGCAAGCAAAGAAACCCATTAATATGTGATGACTTCACCCAATAAATGAGGATTTCTGTGTGATGGCGGACTCTGGTTGTTTTCGCTTCAGGTAGTGGGAACGGACGATGTTTTTCATCACCCAGTGAGGAAATCAGTGCGTCCCTTGTAGTCCAGCTACGGTAGTCTTTTAACTGAGTGCACTCGGTTTTTCCTTAAATACCTGCCTCTTCATTATCGGCGTTGAAGACCAGGGTATACGTGCACTGTATTTCTTTTTATAGGCCACAATCTACGGTGAATATTTCGTTGGCGAAAACGAGGCTCTCGTTAGGGACCTTCAAAAAAAGATCTCTCTGATGTCTGTAATTGATTACGGTCTTGGGTTAAAGTACTTGTTGCCGACATTTTTTGCTGACACTCGCCTATCTCGTTTTTTATATATGAATGTTCGGCTGACAGACAAATTTCCTTGACATTCCAGTCTCCAGATGAGTCTCGTCATTCACGTACTTGAGTGCGCCAAATTTTTTAAACTCAACTAATGGCGTGGTTAATCGCTACAACCACTGTCTTTTTAGACCTCGTTTGTTTTTCAACGTGCTCTGTATAATCGTTAGTTTTACTAATATTAATTCACTCTGACTTTAAGCGGAGCCGCAAGTGCCGTGACTGACTTGTAATATCTTCCCGTTCCCCGTAGGTGATGAACCCGAATAACTCAAGTATTCTGTATACAGTTAGGATGCTAGCCGAATTTTAGCCCCAACATGACCCCCTACTACATGGAACAACGGCCAATTTCTGGCTATATGGAACTTGGGGAACCCCATGAGTCGTAACATCCAGTGCCGTTCCATTGTTCGACCATATGTGCTGCAAGTTCAACCAACGGTTGTCTCATTTCCACTGGCCGACTTCCCTTCGGACTCCACCTTTCACGTACAGACCTTAGGCCATCCGAACAGTTCAGATCAGTTTGTACAACCACTAACCTCACACTAACGTGGTGTGGTTTTGGTTGCCACCTCCTAACTCAAATGTCTCAAGTTGGTCAATGCCAATCCCACGTTCTGTATGCACGAGAGTATTTCATTCGATGTCCCACCACCAAGTGAGATAAAATTACCCAAGTAACTAAATCCATCTATCTCACCTAGTTATTTCCCTGCAAGAACAAGGTTCGGCTTCGAGTCAATTCATTCCTGTAACAGCTTCATACATTTTGAAGGTGCAACAGGCATTCAAAACATGCCCACATTTAGGGGAGTGGGAAAAACTTGCAACTTATTTGGGTCTTCACTCAGTTGCGCAAAGTCGTCCGCATGTCTCGGTCAGACAGGTTCCTGTCTGAGCAAATATCAATGCCATTATTCTCACATGACAATAGACCTATGTCCATAACCATTTTGAGGAAAAAGTTGAAAAAAGTGAAAGGAGGCAACCCTGACGGTATCACTTCTCGTGGTGAGCTCGATTGAAGGGCCACGAAAAGCACGAAATCAGCTACGGCTACTCGAATTCAGGGGATTGAATTAGTGAAATGAATTTCTCTGGCACATTCTTCAATGAGAATTAGCGCCAAATAACTGAACGACCGATTCAGCCTAAAGCCACTTTCGGATCAAGGAAGACTGAACATTCAATTAACTTTACACTCGGGAAGCGCCAAACTTGCGTTTTGCTCTCATTAGAGTTCACAGCATAGCGATATCGATGTCACACAATACACACAAGTAATTGTGAAGTCCAGATGGTCGCTTTTGTGTTCAATTTCTCTCACTCTTTTGTCAGTTGAAATAACTGTTTTCCTCAATTCAGCTGTGATCCCCCACTTGAACCATTTAAACTGAACTTGTTCTCATACATCCAATATGCCCAACATGTTGCGTAGATTCAACCTTATATAGTCAGTTTCTTCTGTTAAATAACAATTACATTTTTCGTTTTCTTGCATCCGTCCCATGTTTTGGAAGTTTGTGATAAAACTTTTATTCAACGTACAGCATTAATTTATGGAATAAAACAGACAGATATACTTTATTTTGTCCGCTTCAGTTACCTGATTCTACAGTGAAATGGAAATTGAAACGTCGAAGATTTCGTCATGGTCACCGATAACTGTGGGACTTCCCGGATGACAATATTCGATCCACGGACTATAAATCACCTTTAAGTGTGCAACCATTGGGCGAACGGTTTTATTGTTTTAATTCTCTGCTCTAATACCGAAGGGCTAGAACCCCAGACTGTTAATGGTTATTCGATAAGAAGGGTCAACTCGATCCTCGAAATACGATGACCAGGCCAATTGACCACTTAGGGATTGACAACCCGTTAACAATCAAATCTCATATTTTTGGTAACATTCCCTATCCAACACAATCTTTGAATGTGATGCGATATTCGGGTTAAAATGGATCCTTTCTCGCTGTGGTAAAAATGGAATTTTTAATTGATCTTATGTACGGTAGTAAATTTAAACTATGTGGGAGGGTTTTGGAATTTTTTTCCTTATGGGTGTATATCTCTAGTCGTTATCACGATAGTAATTCACAAGCGAAGGTTGTGTTTATTCCCCTTGTGAATAACAAATCTAGACGGGAGGAAAACGTTACGCCTTCACGAATACCGCAAATAGTAATGTTCATGTCCAGTTGCCCATAAGACACTAAATGATTCACATATGTCTCCGAGGACAAAACATGTTAGTTTTTCGGACATGACGGAAATGCAATTAAATGTAACTATAAAACCAAGAAAAATTTTTTGTGCTTACCTTACGGAACATTTTGTCGATCGTTTCAAAGCGTTTTGCCTCCTGTGGTAACTGTTTGGCCACATCACCACCCATGAAAATTGCTTCGAGATACATCCATCGTTGCTGCACTGTGATCCATAACTACAATAAGGTACAGAATACATTAGTGAGTGAGGGATAACAGGAGCGGAAATTTACTGGGAACGAGAAATGTTATTCCAAAAGGCATATAATGATTGCGGTGTTACTAACTAATAAAATACATAGGCATGCGAAAATTTAACCAAAACCAATGGATCCATAATATCAGTCATTTGTGTAACTCAGACCTAGGACGACAGGCGGAGTCCGTTATTCATGATCTTGCCACATCAATCTAAATGTCGCGAGATCTAACAGAAGCAAATAATTGAATGGCAAGCTGGTGGAACCGCATTCGAAAATCCCAATTGCCAGTGCTTTCGCCGTTTTCTCAAACGCTGTTCTACAGATACGTCAAAAAAGGCTTTTGAGGAGACAGAAGACCATTTTCATCCGTTCCCATATATGAATGGTAAACATAATTACTGGGTCACGATATTCAACGAGCTTTTCAACGGGATCAGTCAAATTACAAGAAGGGCTTCGATGCCGGAGGTAGAAGTGAACGTTTACGATGGCAAATATTTTTACTTATGAGTAGCTAGTCACAAAAGCAACAAAACGTGAACATTGGAGCGCTGTCTCGGACAGCACTAGACACGTAACTTCTCCGGTCGATTTATTTCAAATTATCATCACATCGATTGTCACTTAAGTACCCAATCGGGACCAGTATGGGAGGCTGTTATTTGCAATGTGAATCACTTGAAAACTGTGCGAAACATTTCTGTGTCATAGGAATTCGGAACGAGAGTCTCACTCTGCAAACGTAACTGTCGCCTATCAACAAGTTCACGAAGAGAATCGTATTTCAAACAAAATCCCAATGCACTCACATCGAGAGTGTCGCTCACAACAGTCAGATCTTTCTCCCACTGACGCACGATTGTAATAAACGGAGTGGCGAATCGGCTGGCCCCAATCGACTGAAGGCTCATCATGTGATCCTCCATACACTGGGTTGGTTCATCCACTGCTCCGAGAACGTAGCACGGTTCCCGGTTACATTTTGTGTAAGCTGTGAGAACAAATTTCATTTCAAGCCACGTGTTCTTGATATCTTCCAATTGCTACAGGATAGGTAGATAAGAAAATTTATTGGTGGCTTAACACAATATGTACAGTCCACTGAAACATTTTGTTCAAGTACTTTATGGGTCAAATGCATTTCACCCTCGGCAGTATTACATTTGAAAATAATGAGTTAAATGAAAGTCTTTGAATCGGTGAAGCAGCATTTTGTATATAAGTAGTTTTCAAAGTATAACGTAGCCAATTAATACCCGGTAATTATTTTATCCGAATAATTTCTAATAATATCATTTGAAATCTCAAATTACAGTGCAATTCAACACCGTCTTACGGTGATCATTCTCGTTTTGATTGGTATGCCGCGCACTGCACTCCTTACACGTAGGTGCATACACCCAAGTGCATCGTGCCAGACACGTGATCACGTTGACTACATACATATCTGATGGGAACGAAAACTTCAGTCAGCCCAGATCGGGTCAAATTCCGGAAACTTTAGCCACAGTTCAGAAGTAGAGTGAACTATCGTACGATATAATATTAATAACACAGCGTTGTTGGTAGATGTAATGCGCCAACGTTTCGACTACCGTGGGTAGTCTTTCTCAAGGCAAGTTTTACAATCAAATGCATTTGATTGTAAAACTTGCCTTGAGAAAGACTACCCACGGTAGTCGAAACGTTGGCGCATTACATCTACCAACAACGCTGTGTTATTAATATTATATCGTACGATAGTTCACTCTACTTCTGAACTGTGGCTAAAGTTTCCGGAATTTGACCCGATCTGGGCTGACTGAAGTTTTCGTTCCCATCAGATATGTATGTAGTCAACGTGATCACGTGTCTGGCACGATGCACTTGGGTGTATGCACCTACGTGTAAGGAGTGCAGTGCGCGGCATACCAATCAAAACGAGAATGATCACCGTAAGACGGTGTTGAATTGCACTGTAATTTGAGATTTCAAATGATATTATTAGAAATTATTCGGATAAAATAATTACCGGGTATTAATTGGCTACGTTATACTTTGAAAACTACTTATATACAAAAT
>LUCM01004439.1:112138-133421 GCA_008360955.1 Fasciolopsis buskii | reverse complement strand
GTTAATCTTGCTTGACTTTACATGATGAAACAAAATCTCGGGCCTCCTCAATCGCAAAATGCGTGGCCGCATCGGACCATATACCTGACTTAATCCAATCATTTTGGAGTAATGATGCACCATCAGTGAAGTTACACTTATCAGCACACATCAACCGCAGAGATGGTTGACCCACGGTTTATAGAAAACCCTCCTGTCGAGATCAATGTTTTCAAAATTTGATATCGACAGAATATCATGTTTTACGTTCGCATTCGAAAAGAGCGGGCGAAATGCTTGTGTCTTGCCAGATGTATTTTCTTTCTGCTCTGGTTAGTTGCCTTTTTGGTGGTGGATAGAAAATGTTTCCATTGAAGATATCCTTCACTACGGAAAATTTTAGATAGTTTCATGTAATCAACTTACCATTTCAATGAGCACCTCACGTTGGGCATTGTTCACTACCGTCGAAATGACATCGGAGAACTCGTGTAATTGCATTGCGAATACTCGTTCAAGTGTAAATGTTTGTGGGTCCATATCGAAACTGATACCGGTCTTCTCCATCAGCTGTTTCCAGTGTCTATGAAAAGGAACAAGATTCAAACCAGTTGTTTGCTTATGTGCATCAAAATGCTTGCTGGCCTATTCAAAGCAATAATTCCTTCATAAAAATAGCGTTTCTAATACGGGAGATATTTGAAGGTAGAATAATAAGTGCATCACGTGTAATCACTTTAAAGGAAACCCAACTACTGATCAACTTAGTATTATCTGCAATAGTAGGAGATTTACTGTGAATTTAAAAATGACTCGTCACCCACTGTCAACATGCAACTTGTCATCGAAAATCATGGAAACATTGTAAGATTATTTCTCTTTGTCTGGAATTGTCAGCAATGTCTATCGTGCCGGAAATGGGAAGCGAACCCAGGGTGAACGTCTGCGAGTTGAACGCCTTAGCCCTCACGCCAACCGAACTGCGAAAAACTAACTAGAAAAGCTTTGTACGGCTCTGAGTTAATGTTTTCATTTCCCACACAGAAGTTCTTCCTCATTCGCGAGTCGTTGATTCCTTGTGCTCGAAGGTTTGTGCTCTGGAAAGCCCGGTCGGTGGTGGCCAAATTGATAAGGTCGTGGCGTTTGGACGTGAAGGTCGCGAGTTCGAATCCTCCCAGCGCAGGTCAACTTGCCCACCTGGCAGCCCTCTGCTGGCCGGGGCCCCCTTCCTGAAACGTGATGTACACATTTGTTTCAATAATAGAGGAAGTAAAAGATAAAAGATATAAGTCGAAGATGTGGGTGCTACATTTTGTAGTGTTGGTGATCGATGGGTTGCTAAGACAGCCGCGGTAGCGTAATGGCTAGGGCGTTCGACTGGCAATCATTCGTCACGGGTTCGCGTCCCATTTCTGGCGCGGTTGGTATGCACCGTTGACGATTCCTAAGAAGAATGAGGCAGTTGTACAGTCCTTTCATGATTTCCAAGGCCAAGATGGATGTTTATATGGCATGGCGAATCATTTGGAAAAGATCACTTTACTGTTGCATCTTTCTTAGGTGTCTAGATAAACTCGGTGTTCTTCAAAAGTGGCGTGCCTTAGGATCTAGTTTGCCGTTAATCCTCGAACAGAAAAACAACCGACAGTAAACCTAACTTACATGAAATAATTCACCATGTGATACCACCGTTCTACTCGCCATTAAAAAAACTTAAAGGTGTCATCTTTCAGCCAGCCGCTGAAAGTCCTCTCTGTCCATACCACTTGACTGTTTCCAGCTGTTCAACTGTTTATAGCGTACGGGGGGGGGGTACTTTTCGAAATCAAGTGATGCACACAAAATCGAGGGAAAGGAAAACAGTTAGGCTGTACTCTGTTCAGAACAATACAACTGCTCGTAGTTCGATAAATCTATCGGCCCTAAGGAGTTTACAAAATCCCGTGTTGTGCACCCTCATGATGCCGATTTTTGTTCGCTGGGTGTAGAATTCTGAGTAAATGTCTTCTAAATATTCATTTGGAAACATTTCTTCCATCCCTACAAGGTCTACAGATGGACGACAAAACAAATATGATACCCGCTTCCAGACTTACCGATCACGCATTGCGTCATCCTTTAGGTTTTGAATCAACAACAAAGATTCTTGGAAATTTTTCAACGTATTACTCAACACCTTTGCAGCCGGCAGAGCTCTCATTTTTCGCGGTCTTTGACGGAAACGAGCAATAAAATCACGCATACTAGCAACTAGTTCAGGGATCTTCGCATCTTTCCACAAAATGCAAGCCCAATCCTGGCGTGCACTCTGGAATGGAAATGATCCAACCAATTGACAAGCACTTTGACTTTCTCAAAAAACCTGAATTAATCTTTCATAGGTTGGGATCGTTTTCCTAATGAAATGAACCAAAGTAACTAAAGTAACTGGCATAATGCTGTTCTTCCCAACGCTACTCTGAATTACTGCCGTGCAAAGTAAATTCATCGATAGACCCAAATTAACTGCACCATACCATTCAAGTTCATGAAGAAAATCACACTGAAATGAGAAAAGGTAAAACGGAATTGGCAATCTATGAGTTTCATCGTGAACGCAGATTCCACAACTGGCTCGGTTTTCAAATGGTAGGCCTGACATGACAGACAACCTCAACAATGATTGATCAGCTTGTCAAACGTCAAATCGGTCCAACTGGCAATCGTCACTAACATCAGTTCCCATCTCAGATGTGCCATATTCAAGCTGAACCAGCGACAGTGCTTTCTCCCGTTATTAAGTTTGCAGTTTTCCAAGTTGAGTTTACATTTTCTCATTCTGATTTGGTTGTTTTTAAACCCATTGTTAAAATGGTATGGTTTGAATCAGTCTTCCACAGGGTGTCGTTGTGAGTGGCTAATTAAGCAAAAATTAACCTTCATCGTTCCATTACGAACCATAATTCACCGATGCGATATGCACCAGCGGTTAGACTGACGATTCATTTCATAAGGCTTGTCTGTTTTTACCTGTCCCTAAACACACTCGAAAATGAGATAATTATTCTCCCTGATATTAATGTGATGGATTACAAAGAAGTCAGTAATATGTATCAAAAGACAAAAACGGACGAAAGTCTACAAATTTTCCAAATTTCTCAACCAGTTAAGTCAAAGTTTGACCACTCCAGACGCAAAAACCATTCACGGTAGATGAGAATTTGTTGTCGCCTCGCTCGATGCTACACTTGATTTAATGAGACCTTATACAGTTGTATGCCAATTCAAGATTTGGGGTCATGATTACCGGTTTCCCCTTCGCCCGTGCAGTGGGTTCCAGAGGTTATGGGACAAGTCGCTTCCACTGCAGTCATCCTCGGTGAGTGTGATAGTAAAAAATAAGATTCATCTTATTACCATCATTATAAACGTTATTATTATCATTGTTGTTAGCGGTATACACCCCGGGAAAAGGAAGAAATACCGACACAGATGCGTCCCAAATCTGTCAGTGAAATGGAAAAGGGACAACTATCAAATATGGAAGACACACAGTATCACCTTACCACGGAAAAGTAATACACGTATTCGACAAGTTGAGTTCCCTCTTTGAGACTTCCGTGACAATTTTTCAACCAAGTGAAAGTTGTGTCTTACTTTTTGTTCCATGTACAATTCGTAGATTGGTTTCAGTTTCTGCAATTCGGCACGCATCTCTTTCAGTTCCGGATAGGTGGAAATCGGCAAGTCTAATAGACGTTCACTACTAAGCAAGTCGACTCGGCGCGCATCCAAAACATCGCACTCGGCCACAAACTGAGCCAGACTGGCAACTCCCTTATCCAAATCCTCGGATTCGTTCCCAGGCCCCGATGTTTTGTAACTAACAATCATGAACAAAATAATATCTGCTTCATTAAAAATTTCTGATGTAAAATCCTGACAAAAAATTAAAAACCGAAATAAAGCACTATCCACATTTGTTACTGAGTGACTGTTTTACTTCCAAAGGCATATCTAGTGATACCCAAATAGCCTTGGAACAAGAACCACGGATGTTGACTGGTAAAAATTATTTTCGTGTCTGCTTAAAAACATGTAAACACAAGTAGTTCGTATTTAGCTTTTGAAATTCGAGGCAATTTAATAAATCCATCTGTTTGCCTTCTTCCTTTTGTGCTGTACACGTAGTTACTTAGGACCGAAAGTTAACCCTTGTCCATCGTATTCAACCACACTTTCTAATGTCGTGGTCCGCAATCCATATGTCCAATGTTCGACTCCATACCACTCATCAATTCATGCACTCGCGCACGCACACGGACATGCCCACGGACATGGAAATGCAGACATACCTGTGTTTACTAACGTGATTGTCTCGATAATTGAATGACAAAATTATTATCCTGAGAGATCTAGCGAAACAAGCCCACCCCACCAAACACCAACGGCTAAACTAGGCCATGCATGATGTTGTCGAGTTCAAGTACCCTACTATGCTCATTTGGGGCAAACCACATTCTTTTCACCTTGGTCAAAGCAACAGCATTTTATTCGATACCCTTGCTTGAGTGTTTACGTGAACAACACAAACGTATCCTGACACCATGGTGCCGTAATTTTTAGATAACTACTGCCCTATCATGTTGTTTAGTTGTTCGTTACTGAAAACTTATTGGTACAATGTATCGCATAATAGATAATGTTGCGTGCGATTAATGCAGCAGGTAAGTTCGCATGGTCTTAGATGCGTGTATCGATCGATCGAAAAACGAGTGGCTAAATGACCTGGGTCTCAGAGCAGACACGTTTTTATGTGAGGATGTTCGTCTGCACGTGTCAAAACGGCGAAGTTCACCAGGACCACTTATCTGCCGTCACTTACTCAGGTCAACTAACCGAAAATCTTATTGTTAAGCATGGCTGTGCTACGTAGATTAGTCAGAAAATATCAAACCCGGATCGTTTGCATGCTGAAGGAGATGTTATCGACCGCATGGCTTCCAACATTAAGGGTGTCACAATATAATCCTGCAAATAGCGTGGTCGGATTTCAAAGTTCATGATTATAAAGCGGTCTAACAGGTAAATGAATGGGGTGTACTTACTGCGATAAACATCATTTGATGATGTGGTTCAGATTGTGGACAGCTTTCTAATTCGTAGTTCCGAAATAATGCCGGAACCAATGACCGTTGCTTGATGTATTTTGTCTCCAGTTGCGGCCGAACGAAAAACAATCGAAAAATCGCGTACGATGATCGATGTCCAGGTAGATAATTTCCTCAGTCGATTAATTGTTGATCACGCACCAGTTGTGTCTTGCCCGAACTATCAAGGGTATTCATACGACAATTTGTTTTGTCATAATAAAATGATCGCACTCTATTCCCCTGTGTGCTTTGATCCACACTTTGCAGCCTGTTGTTCAGCTTGAACGTTTGTCAGGGCGTTTGATTCGGTCTGATTCGGACTGTCCTCGTTTGGCTGCCAGACCGCCTGTCCCGAAATGGTTGAGATGCAGTCGGAGACGTTTTCCGGCCCACTTAAGCTGCATTCCGCATTAGACTACTAGTATACTTGTCAGTGGATAAATTAACGAAAATCCACCCAGCCCATGAGATTCCCGCTGCATTACATATGAACGGGCAGTAAATTCAAATTCGGTTTGATTCTCGCTACTCTCGTTGCTAAAATGTCATAGATAGTATTTGTTTACATCCTTGTTGAAACTAGTATCCGTAAACTGTGAAGAACTGTTCAGTAGTACTACATAATACAGGAGATATTTTAGTCGTTTTTCTCCTCTGCATTAAGCGCTTAGTTTCTCGTTTTGTTTTTAGCTTAGGTATAATTGAATCAGTTTTGAAGCATTTTTTTCCTTTTCGGAGTGCTTGTCCAAGGATTTTTGTTGTCAGTTTTTTCACCACTATCCATAGGTTTTTACGAAACTATGCCGCGGGTGTTTTTTCCGTGCTAGACAGAAACATATAGGAAGCGCGTAGTCGATGGCGTTGAATGTAATATATGTGAAATGTAGACCCCATTAAAATCATTTGGACAGAAAAGTGAACACTACCAAGTGTATGCCAATAATGAATGGTTAGAATGAGGGTGCAAGTAATGTAAGAAGCTGCCAAGGGACTTCCAAACAAGAACAGCCAATGACACAACCGACAAATCTGGAAGCGCCACGGTGCACTAGGACAGTTTCGTCAGTGTAACAGGAAAGCCTGGGAATAGTCCTTCCTATGCCGAGCTGGCCGCCGGAAGGGGGCACTCTTCGGATCCAAACCTAAAATCATCACGGAGAAATTTAAGGTGCCAGTTTGCTTAGCATTCTCCACACCGAGAGAAACAACCGCAAGGACCGAAGACAAAACAACGAGCAAACGAGCGAGAAATCTGAAACGGACCGGGAAGCAAAATCTCACGATATCGAGGACCTAAAGAGATTGAAGTGTAAACTGGATTACCTAGAGATAAGGCCTACGCAAGCACCAGCTTACTGACAGATATTAGAACCTGCCGGTGTTAGTGAGGAACCTCTAATAAAGGGATCCAAAACCAGAACAGGTATGGATTGCCGACGAGTGTGAAATACTCTTAGGATGGCCGGTCTAAATCCCAACACAGGGGCCTGGAGGCACCCATCCCCAACGATGAGGTTTGCAAAGTCAAGAATGATCATTGTCGAGTTTGAGAACGTTAGGGTTAAAGACCAACTACTTGAAAGAGTAGGAGCCGTGTTTCAAGGTACGCGAGGACGTTACCGCATCTTTTGGACCCTAAAATGTGTATTGCTCAATTCCAAGGCAGATCACCAGAGTCTCAAGTGCCCAACGGCGATTCGTTGGCGCCAAGGCCGCTAATTCTAGCCCTCGCCTGGAGGTTAGGAAGCCAACAGATAAGCGACAGTAGTCATAGAGGATCTGTTAGAGGACGAGGGTTGGTCTAGCCGTGCAGAAGAGAACAGTTTACCACAGGAGTCCTCACCTAGGCTTTTGAAAACCACCTGCCGCAGCGAATAGGAAAACGCCACTTGGATGGTCAATCAATGACCTCTTAAATGAGGAGACGAGGGCCAAATATCGGCAGAAGGGTAGTGAGTTCCCAAATGCACCACCAAGAACGGAATAACTTATCTGGTGCCCCGCTCGAGAAGAAATTGTTTTGTATTGTATAGACTATTGTGTATAAAAAGTAATGTCGCATTTCAGTCAAAAATGTGAGGGTAAGATTAAATAGGGGAAAAATGTCACTCATCACCTGGTAAAAACATGTTTTAAAACTGATCGAAGAATGATCATAGCACATTATGATAGGTTGCGCAGGAATTCGGCTAAAACGCCGTCACGGTTCGTCAAGATGCGTGTCAAATAGGGGACAGTGGAGTTCCCACAGATATTGATTCTAGAGGGTAAGGAACGAAAAGCGGAACGTGTAGAAATATGAGAAAGGCACTTTGAAAGATCTTTGTGTGAGGAATGCGTGGAATCTGACAGTATTTTGCGAGAAAATTGCTCACATGCTGATCACAGATTTGGGAACAGCTCAATTAGTGGTATGAAGGAAATCCGGCTAATAATTGATGACACCAAGCGAAGAATTTTAGACTTTTTCAAGTAGACCTGGAAACATAACAGGAGAACAGTAGGGAAGGATTGGAAAAACATTGGTATACAAATCGGGAGATGGTGCTGTGTTTCACCTTGTAGTGCCGAAGCCTTCTGATTCGAACTGACAACCGCTGGAGATTCTTTACACAGGTAGAAATGTGATTCTTATCAATAGTAACTGCTAGATATTTTACAGAACCAACCCTGGTAAGTTTTTGAGTTGATGGAAGACGTTCCGTCGTAAGGATAGAAAATATAGCCACGAAGATGACAGACTAGGTGGTACTCTAAGCTAAGGCATTCAGAATTAGGAACAAGCGGTTGGAGCTCATCGAAGTAGCCGATGAGGCGACGGCGTTCGCTGAATCATGGTTGACTGACAATGACCACTATCCCCCATAGCCATTTCCACATTGCTCATTAAAAGTGGTTTCGTACGTAGAGTGTGTATGGTCAAGGTGAACACTGTAAACCTTTATTCGGATGCAGTCAAGAAGAGAATAAAGAATCACAAGACTGCAATAGTGTGCCTGTACGGGCACCATCTTCAGAGGAAGAAGACGGCCAACTGTTGACTCGGGGACCGGGCGACCTAGTGGTAGGATCAAACTGCATTCTGATTATCGGGGACTTCGATCTCCAAGTAATCAATTGGAATGCAGAAAGCAGCACTCAGAACAGGGCGGAGGAAACTATGGCTGCAACAAAGGACCTAGTTCCAACAAGTCCTATTTGCCAGACATGATCCGATCCGTCTCCATTGTCACAAGATCCCTGGGTCCGAAACAAAGCAGGTTTGTACTTTTGACACCAGTTCATAGCCTCATCTTATAGCGGATGAACATTTTGCCAACACACACTCACTCCCCTGAGCCAAGCAGAGGTCTAGAGCGTGGGCCAACATAAACAGAGCGGTCTGAAAGTGGAGCAAGACAGAAATTCCAAATCTCTCGCTCCGATGTAAGGCATCTCAGCACTCTGACTAGCTTGTCTGTAAGTAATCGTAATGAATATATGATGACAGTTTCACGAAAGAAACCAATGAATGGCAATCTTGCGGGTTAGGGTGAACCGTTCACAATGCCAGAGAAGAAGCATGGTTAAATAAGGGTCGTACCGTGCGCGTATCGCCGAATCCATTACATTAGCTTTGGAATGGAAATAGTGTTGCCTTTCCCATACAAACTTGCGGATTGTTTCGGTGCCAGCAGACCTTCGTTTCCGTGATCTGCTCCATCCCGAAGATGGAGATAGACGTTCGATCCAAGAGAATTCTATCGTTCACACAAAGATAGGTTGCCCTTGAGCGAATCACCTCCAACAGCAAGTTTTTCTCCATCTTCGTTTCCATACGCAATTAATATTTAAAAACACAAAGTTCTAGACGGTGTGTTAAGTAAATCTGCAAGGAAAAATTGTTGCTGACTTCTTTACAGGTATGTGGGCTGCCTGAACAAAATCCTCTAAGGTGCTTCGAATCCATTAGTTGTCATCGGTCTGTGGATTGCTGAACGAAACTACAATGAACGGGCCCGTCTCCAAACGCGGTTGCGATCTTTAGTCTCATCTACAGTGGACGGTGTAGGTCTCTTTTTTTCTCGGAGAATTGTTAACCGTTAGAAATTATCTGCATGTAAGCTGTCACACTGCGACTGCACGCTGTTTAGCGACGACCAACTTGCCTTTGTTCATCCAATGGCTTAGGACCATAACGAAATCGCTTTGAAGGTAAAATGACTCGATTTCGAGTGCTTTATGAACTGATCACTATGAATACTGTTAAAACATAAACATTTCCTTAGCGTTGCATCAAAATCGATCTAAGATAATCGGAATGGGCTCAACTCATCTCGTCCTTTAACCCCCCCTCACCCGGTTTTACTGAGACTCTCCATTCGGGGCCTGTGAATGATCGTGAAGGCCAGTTCGGCCAAGCCCAATCGCCTGACCAAAGTGAAATTGATATCCATCGTGTTTGAGGCCTCGACCCGGAATTTTAGATGAGCTCAGATTTTTTCTGATGTTAACTGGGCCTCAGTCAGCTTGTACATGGTGATAAACCCTGACTGGGCTGGGGATGGCGAGGGCATGTGTTTGCAAGTCCAAGCCAAGTCACCGCCCGTGTATGCTTACATCGGACGAGAGATTTGGAATTTCTGTCTTGCTCCACTTTCAGACCGCTCTGTTTATGTTGGCCCACGCTCTAGACCTCTGCTTGGCTCAGGGGAGTGAGTGTGTGTTGGCAAAATGTTCATCCGCTATAAGATGAGGCTATGAACTGGTGTCAAAAGTACAAACCTGCTTTGTTTCGGACCCAGGGGTCTTGTGACAATGGAGACGGATCATGTTTGGCAAACGGGACTGTCTGACTGTCTCGGCTGCGCTGAAGTGAAAGCCGCACGAGCTGAAGACTCGATCGACAACAAGCCAGGATCTAATGTGGGGAACGAACTCCTTGTATGAATCATACAGTAAGCAAGAAATTCGGGTGTGGCAACTCAGCAGGGGGCTCATGAATTGGGTGAATATTCGTTAATTAACACACTGTGTAGTGCAGACTGCAACTTAAATGGGTGGAAAAATTCTCCGATTGAGCCTACAACATATCAGAACATTGTACTTTTATTTCATGCTATTTTTTCCCAGTTGCAACGTCGCATTTTGTTCTGGCTGGATGCGCCTGAACGTGTCGTTTTGGTCATTTTTCCAAGTCTGCACCCAAGCCCTGATACATTCAGTTTGACTATCACCACCAATCTACTCATTTAGCAACCCACCGTTGAGAACAACAAACTCAGCCGAGTTCCATTCGACATCTACCAGGATGTCTCTTAACAAACCAAGGCTAATTTTTATCATGTCATAATGAAATTAACTTCCAATCGATGAGATGACCACCATTCTCTTGTTAACTGGCAAACATTACACTCTTGGTCATAGGAACTTTTTCCAAAGGTAACATTGGAATATGGAAGTTAGTTTCCCTTTGAAGAATGAAGAACAAAGTTGTGTGCTGTTCAATTTAGTTACCTGTCGACAAACGCCCGGACGCGTTTACGAAATGCTTTGATCTCATCCGCAATACCCACAGCGAAATGGGCTTTGAACGGTGCAACGTTTTTGGTCATTCCAGCGGATAACTTCAGAATAGCATTCCATCGACGACGTAATGTGGTCGAACAATTCCACATTGTTTCCGGAATCTGAGAACGGTTCCGGTAGCAAAAGGTGCATTCATTTGCGGCGTGTGAACATATAAATACACTGCACAGTTAGAATACGAGCTCCGCATCTCAATCGCGATTGATGGCGGCGCACTGTTTTGTGAAGGGGTCTGATGTTACACTCAAACCTCCGGATCGCAGTGCCTTACGGCTAAGGTCAACATTAATCAAAAATGATGTTCCTGCCTCATTAAACGACTATATATATATATATATAGTTTGGATCGAAACGTCACAAATATACGTTATAACTCGGTGTACGCCTTCTCACCTCTAATATATATATATATATTGCACAAATCTGAATACACATTGTATACCATCGGAATCATGGCGAAGGATGAAAACAATGAGTGAAAACGAATAAAAAGAAACAATGTGTAGAGTTTACGACACATGCTAGTTCTACTCTCCGTGTTCATATCACTGGCCGCTCATCGGGATTCATGAGTCCTCTGTGGTTGTCGAAACTGAAGTAGACGGTTGACTAAGGGGACCCTACCCCGAGCCTTTGACAAAATGATACAACCCACAAAACAGCAGGACTATCTGAAGGTCGCGTAGCACACTGGCGACTGGTGACTGATTGTTCAGTCCATGCGTTTTGCGGAAGGGGATAAACATCCTGGGTGCACAGTACACCACTTCATCAAGGATGCCGGTGAGCAGACGGCCGTGTGCTTCGTACGCCGCCTGTGGTTGGCTTAGAATCAGGGTTTAATCAACTGCCCTAGAGTGATTATCAATTATCAGGCAACCTGGTGGAGGTTACCGGGCGTTCGCCGTCTTCCTAGCACATTAGTTGGAACAACACCGCCAAGAGAAGGCAGTGCACAGGACGTCCTCGTCGGAGGCTGTTTGAGACTCCGGTCACTTGGGAGCATTTCGAGAGGCATTTAGGGCCAATAGACAACTCAGAGTCCGAGACATTTAAAGGCATTCACGGGGAATGGTTTCAATCAAAAAGAGAGTGGTTGCATTTAGACGCATGCACTAAAGATTCAAACAGTTTGATGATCCCTATTCACGCCAATCCACCACAGTAGATACCTGAGTCTTAAGCAGATCTCGGAGGGCTGAACAGTTGCCGATTAGTTGTGAATAAGGTAGGACCATGCTCGATGAACAAGCAGTCGCGTATAAGCGGTGGTAGTGGAACCAACTTCCTGAGTTTTCTGCAGATAACTGTTCTCCCTGTAAAATGTGACAGAAGCCGGCTCTTGTTATTGGGACGTGGTAAATGTGGCTCGGCAGTAAACTGAACCATATTCTCTATCGCCCTGAGAAATACTCTACTCTGTCAGGAATGTAAAAGCCAAATTTCTCAGTCACCGGATCTACTGAAAATTTGGGGGTCACTGAGCTCCATACCTGAAAAGATCAAAAAGAGCATGAACAGAAAATACCAATCATGTTCTCAACGATTTGCAAACATCGTGTTTCACTCCCTGGAAATCGTTTATGCACGAGGTCATTCAGCAAATAGCACAGAAGGGCGCCTTTGTAACTTCGACTTCTGGCCGCCAAGTAGTATTACGCACACAGTAGAATCACTTTTTTATGCTGAGCAATGGATGACAAGATTGAGAATGCTGGACGAGTTAACACCTTTCCGTGAACTATCTTACTCTCTGAGCTTTCTTTCGATTACCCTTAATCTATGCAAAGAGAGGTGCAAAAAAACGCACCTTAATTATCTAATCTGGCGACAGAACCGCACATTTACACTGTTGAACTAGTATTAGCGGGAGTGATCATAACAGCTTTGAAGCTCTGAACACTTTGTGAAGAAGAACCAACCGAAAAATGATGCTCAACAAATTTACTCACTCCACTAATAAATTCCTGTGATGTACGGGGGAAGGAGAAAAAATTTAAAAAAAATAAATGACGTAACATTGATTGTTCATCGTTAGACATATCCGTAGATAACTGACTACAAGTGAGAGCGAAACGAGTCGCGTAAACTCTAGTTAATGACATCATAGTAAAACACTCAGGTGAATAAATTCTCTATTACTTCCACTAAAAACACCAACATAAACGTGGCATAAATTAAAACCATCTTAACACACGCACAAACGATCACAGGTTCAGTTTCCAAAACATCAGATATAGCCTCATTGCATCTAACGGTGTTTAACACCAGAAGCTATGGGATTAGGTGATGTGCAAATAGTTTTAAATAGTTCGTTTGTCACAATCCCCGTATACTTGGGAAAGGCAAAGTAAATTTATGTTAATCCCCTGGAAGTGTAACATCCTAGAACATAGGGCCCGGTTTCGTAGACCCACGATTTCTGCATTTCTGGATCTAAGCGTTGAATTCGACTCATTCGATCGCGAAGTCCTTTGGCGCTGCCTCTCATTGGAGGGTGCGTCACAAAACTTCATTTCATTCCTCCAGTCTCTCTATCCGAACAGCCGAAGCCGAGTTTACACTTATGGCCATGCTTCATCCGAATCCACTACGAGAGGAGCTGTTCGTCGGGGTTGGTCTCCTTAACTTTTCACTTTTAACTTTGTCATTGATGTGATTATGGAGATCGGTCTATCCACATGTAGTAATAATGACATTGATATTTGCTCAGACAAGAATATGTCTGACTTCCAATAAGCGGATGATGTTTTGTTACTGAATAAAGATTCAAGTAAGTTGCAGGTTTCTGTCGATCGTCTGAACAGTGGTGTAGGTACGTTTGGGATCTGTTTTGCACCTTGGAAGTGTAAAAGGACTGGGGTGGTTGAAAGCCTCATACATCTTGAGGAACAACTAGGTGAGAGCTTAATTAAGTGACTCGGATAGGTGTACCTCACCTGGCCGTCGTTTATCAGACAAAGTGTCTTCGCGCATACGGAAGGCTGGATTGGCATTTTCCAATCTGAAGCATGTGTGGCGTCTGTGTGACGTCCGGTCGTCGATCGAAGAGAGACAGGTAATGGTTGGAGGGCGGTTCGGAATGGCCAGTGGATAACATGAGTAAAATTATGAAAGCTCTAACCAATGAATTGGCTCGTGTAGGTCTAATTAGACTGGTGGGTTGGGGTCTTTGAGAACTCCCTAAGCAATGTTTGGAGACAGTAATTGATGTGGCTCAGTGCCGCAGTCAGTGGCGTCCTTTCTTCTTGGGTATAGCTTTTCAACTTACTATTTTGCAGCAGACCTTTCATTTCCCCCCGTTCTTTCTCTGTTTGAGCAGATAATGCTGTGGGGTATCAAACACATCCGTAGCACGTTAGTCCAAGGTTAATGGTTATCCAAAATGAACTAAGCTGAGCTGCTCCGCACTCTGATTAAAGTCAATCAGACTGATTCGCCGAAGAGTCAGGGGGACTAATCGAAGCATACGGCTGCATTCACCCTAGTGATCAGTTTCAATCTCGGTTCGTGGTTTTTTAAAACAGGCGAGATCTATCCTAAATCGCCTACTCTTGTGTTGTGTAGTGCGCACAATCAGTCAGCCGTGTTGTGTGTGTGCATAAACGTACACAAGACCATACAGGCCACGGTCCCCTTGGACAGCATGCCCCATTTGATGTCTGATTGATATCAGCACGATCGGGTGACATCTGTCGGAGGTGATGCAAAGAATGATAAGCACTAAGATTGGTGGCTTGTTGTATTCGTAGGTCTCACCCCCTGGTTCCATCTGCTTGATTGACTAACAATGGTAAACATTTTATTGGTAGTGACTAGAAAGATTGGGAAGTAGACGACCTAATTCGAATGGTTTGTCAAAGAATTTTTTCGTACGATTAACACTCCAACTTGATGTACCAATTCATACCCCCCCTACACACACTTTTTACGAACTCGAAAGGGGAGTGAGCAACTTCGTAATTCGATGCAAGAAAGCCAGTCACAGTAACATACATTCGAACTGAGCGAAACCTTCAAGTTACGCGTTAGTCGACCCAATTTGAAGTACCTTGTGGCAACTGAAATAACATCAGCGTGAAAATGATTTACGGCCAGGTTCTGAAATCACGTTGAGTTCATTTGGCAACAGGATGGTTAGGGTTTTAGACGGATGACAGTTCAATATACCGAAGATATGAACCAAACTTGCTAGTGGATGGCGATTTGCTATTGTCTGACTTTTTTTTCACACGTGACCTAATCAATCGTTTCTGGTTCTATGCCATTGCAAGTGTTGGAACCATGGTTTCTGGCTCCTCTCTGCTTTGTAGGAGCCCTAGTGGTGGTGATGAAGCATACCCATTTCAACTACATCCATGCTTGAAACTTGTAATAAAAAGAAATTAGTTGCAGTATTTCGGATATTTCAACCAGTGACATACAACGGGTGATTCTGTATCTGACGACACAGTGTTTAGACCATCAGAAAATTCGACCAAAAAACGTAAACATTAAAAAAATCCCTAAATTGATTTCATTCATGATGGGTGTGATGATTATACATAAACGATTATCACTTTAGGGATTACACAAATGATGCCCTTAGCCACGGCTTTACGATCATTCAGCCGTTCGAACTATCACCAGGAATTAACTTGTCTAAAAAATGTCGTGTCGTATTTGACGCGGACATTGAACAAGAAGAATGAAACAAAAATATAAGTACTTCCTAATTTCGGTTGGTTTTTACCTAGTTTCTACCGACCGATAAATATATTGGTTATTTTACTACACTGTTCTTAGTCCATTATGATTGCGACGCAAGTTCGTTGCTGGCAAAATTGCATCAGACAAATACGAATGCAGAATAATATTCATGCATGTTCAATACCTATCCTGATTTATCAGCTACCAATTCACGGAGAAATCTAGTCATACATCTATTGCTGGCCTCGAAATTGATGCATTCCAGCCGGCTAAAGAATTAGCTAATACCATTGTCATAAGATTTTGAGCAATCTACGGTGGACAAAACAGTTGGGAAGAACAATAACTAGTCGTTATACACGATGGAGCAATTACTTATTGAATTGTACCTCAGGTTTCCAGATGGATTATTGGAAAACGGAAACGAACTGGTTACCGAAACTTACACTGTCCGCATAAAGTCGAATAATTCGCATACGTTCGGCAACTTTTTGCAACAGATCATCAATCACTTCACACGCCCCGCCACGTATTTCTGCCATCACACTCAACAGCTCTTTCATTTCTGTCAATGACGTCGGTCGCTTCTGAAGCACACGGCGTTTGGCCTGTAGCGAAACGGAAATCAGAAATCAGAACAAACAATAGATCCTTGAAATCTGATCGCCAAAAATGACAGCACAACAATGGCCCTATCTAATGATTAGTAAATCCAACAAGAAAAGCACACGGTACTACTACGGCCAATATGCACAAAACCGATGTTCGTGAACACGTTCGATTTGATGTAAGAAACGATAACGTTGCTGCCTGCCCACCGGTACTTTACACCTGGTCAGAATATAATGGTTTATATAAAGGTCTTGGTCTTATAAGAAAGTAGAAGAAGCTTTCGGTGAGTTTAAGACACGAGATTTATCCGATGAGTATATCCTAGCCATTTAGCAGTAGCACACTGTCACAGGTCGCTCGGAAAAGGCTGTCAGGCCCTTTTTGCAGCTAATATCTGAATAATGTTCACGTCATGACCAGTGGTATCCTTATAGTTGGAAGATAGTTTCCTGTTCCGCCACTTCATTTTAAGTATACTCATTCGGAATATCTCTCTTAGGTAAAACAGCCGCACAACCAGGGATCTGTCTCGGAACATTTGTGAGCACGGCCGTATCTGGCTGAATGGAGGAACCATTAATTCACTCAACAGTGTAATTGTTTCACCCCTAGCACAAGCCAACCACATCGTGAATGTGGCACGTTTTCTGCGCCCCGTGGAGGGAAGGTTCACGGTCAGCAATCTGCAGTTGGCTAAGTATTTTGTCCTAAGCACAACGCAAATCGCCTCAACCCACATGAACCTCTCTCCTTTTTAATCTCTCCACTTATATTTATATATGTATATTATATATATATATATATATATGGCATTGGTTTTTTCGCTGAGCTGGGCAGTTTGATTACAAACGTTTCATCACCAGTCGAGGTGACTTCGTCAGTGCTTTGATTCTGTGGCTGAGCTTCTCAATATAAGAATTCGTTAATTTTGTTGATGAGTGAATGAGATGTGGTGACCTGCTAAACACTTACAAAATGAACATTTCTATAAGAAGATTCCTTGCCGAAGTTATCTCGTTTTGACGTTGGGGCAACGGAGATATTACCTACATTCTAAGAAAATATCCAATATAAAATGTACCGAAAGATCTTCCGTGTAAAAATGTATCAGAATTTGGTAAACCTTTTCCTAATTAGCACAGTCCCTTTTCCACCTGATGTCCTTTGGTTAAAATTTCACGTGGATAGAGGGCATATTTCATATAAAATCCGACCGCTTCCTATATCTGGATTCTATCCCAAACGCGTTTTATGTCTTGGTTTGATATTTAAAGATGTCCAACCAGTGGATATTGACGTTGAAGTCGTGAAACTTCTCGGATTATGAAGTAAAACAAGTTCACTTTGGAAGTGCTTGGTGCCGCATGGAAATGGCCAAAATATTGCTGAACGATAGGGGCTGATCCATCAATGACCACTGCCTATCAATGTTGAATTCCTGGCAATGCACGCGCCAAACTGTTGTGAATTAATCTCAAATTGTTCCTCTTGACGAGCTCGCGAAGCTCCATGGTTAAAATATACATGTGGTGGCCAAAATGAGATATCGCCTAAATTACCAAACTATTTGCTCAATAGATAACTTCGAACTATGCGGCATACTATGTAAAAGATCAACCAGTTCTCGATGAACAGAACGAATACAAACTCAAGTATTCACTTCCCTATGCTGCTGTCTGCTTGCGCGGAAATTGCACAAATGATGCTTTTGGATGTTTCGGCAGGATATTTAAATGTTATTGGTTTGGTCGCTGAGTTGGGCGATTTAAGTGTAAAGGTTTCATCACCAGCCGAGATGACGTCGTCAGTGCTATGATATTGTGGCGAGCCATAATATCAGATACAGGCATTGTACATATGAAATCAATCAAATCCAAGAGTAAAGCCAAGTTTTTATACTCCTGTTACCATCTTACGACAGAAGTTTCCCTCCAAACTCGAGGTAAGTTATTTCCAACAGTCCAGGCACCGATATTCCGATCGGGAGGAAAAAGATTTGAATGCGCCAGGTGTCACCGGAGCCCTTCATCTTTGCTTCGTGATATTTGGAACGAGGAGCGTAGTGCGTTATCGCAGAGTGAGTGCGTCACTGATTGTACCCATCTTCAAAAAGGGTAGACTGAGTGATTGTAACAATCATCGTGGGATTAGTTTAATTCCGATATTTACTAAGGTCTTAGCTTCGATAATGCTGTACCGTTTGACACTGGGTCGCTAGGGTAACATCCAAGAACAGAAGGCCGGATTTCGTCCAGGTCGAGGTTGCATCGACCAGATATTCACTGTCCCGTGGTTACACAAAACGTGCCACACACACCGCCAGCCGAATATCGTGGTTTCTCTCAACTAGAAAGACGCGTTCGACGCAGTTGACCAGACGGCGATATTTAGTGTTCTCCAGTATAATGGAATGCCAGCGAAGTTCGTGAACCTTTTGCGAGCATTATACTTGCATGTATGTTGTCGGAACAACTAGCTACTTCGACAAAGGTGTTCTATGTTTCAATTCTTGTCCAATTCCGTCATGGACGAGGTGATGGAAGATGCTTTGGGAGGTCTCCAGGATGTGTGGGTCGAACAGAGAAATAGTGAGTAGTCGTGTGATCTACATTTCATAGATGACGTCGTGTTCCCGTTGAAACCCGCGGACCATGCACAACTTGCACTAGATAGACTGTCGAGGTCGGTTGCTCGGTTTGGCATGTTCTTTGCATCTTCAAAGTGTAAAGTACTGTTACAAGACTGGACGAAATTGGTCTCAAATTCGAAACTAGATTGAGAGGAATTTGAACCGTTTTACTTACCTTGGTAGCTGCGTGTCGAACGATGGTAGTTCAGCAATAGAGGTAAACACACGTATATCGAAGGCTCGTGCGGCTCAGGCTGGACTAAAACACTTGTGGCGTCAGTCTGATATTTCAGTGAAACTGAAGTTGAAAGGTCGTGTGTACTGTACCGCAGTGCGCTCAGTTCTGTTGTACGGTTGCGAGACGTGGAGTATGCGTGTGCGAGAGGTTTGTCGTTCGGAGATTTTCGACAGCCGATGTTCACATATTATGGCTAGGATTGGATGGAGTGACCGGGTAAGTAATGTAGAGGTCAGGAATCTAGCATTAGATGTCGGCTCTCATAATACCTTATATCAGCATATGAAACGTAGCAGACTACGCTGGTTGTGTCACGCACTGCATATGGCGAACACTCGTCTACGACATCGTGTCCTATTTTGAGTCTCTCCCGCGGAGTGGAAGAAGCCATGTGGGGATCAGCAGGTAGCGTAGAATAAGAAAATGCACAACAAGCTTAGGCAAAGTGAGTGTCTCAAGTCTTCGTAGTTTGAGTCCGTAAGATTCGTCAACCAGCTGGCTGATGACACCGAAGGATATGACAGCGAACCGCGAACAGTGTTGATCGAGTTATCATTTTATGTCGAAACAGAATGATTGAAGAACTGTTTGTACAATTAGATTGCATTCCATGTATTGGTTACTGCAGCATTCTTACTTTTTCTGGCCTGCGTGGGTCCACTTGCTGTTCCCGTTGCATATTTACTCTTTTTATAGAAACTTGTAACTCTGGAGAAAAGGCAGCGGTCATTTGGGCTTCCCCTTGCTGCTTAGTGCTGAGCGATAGTGATGACAATGAGTGTCAATGGAATTGGAGTATGGATTAACAGTGCAATAAAAACAAAGAATGTGATTATCAGACGTAGCATTTGAAAATGTTTGGCTTGTTAATTCGGAGACCCATTAATTTCGTTGATGGATGAACGGCAAGTGGTGATCCACGAAACTATTGCAAAATGAGCGTTTCTATCAAACAATGCTTCGAAAAAGTTGTCCCACTTTCTTATGCCCGTCCAAGTTATTTCGCCTGAAAGAAATAAAAGAAACCTCTTCAATGGGTCATACTGGAAGGCATTATGGATTGGAGCACCCTGTCGCTGTGGTGAAGGAGATATTATTAAAATTCTGAGAAAGTGAATAAAGAAGAAAACGGTAGTTCCCTCGAAAGAACCTCGCTGTTGGACTCCATCGCTATTTGGTCAACTCGTCTATTATAGAGCGTAAATCATGCCAAAGCACGTTTAATCTGGATCATGGGTCATATAAAAGCATACAACAATCTGAAAGCTGATATGAACCAATACGTTATTGGTGTTCTGATGCAATCAGTTAAAGAGTTATCCGTACAGTGGAAACTGACATTGGAGTTTTAACATTTTTGGCGTATGAGATTAAAACCAATTTCGTACTCAAGTTAGTGATCCGCAAAATAAGGAAAGAAAGTGGAGGACTCATGGAACACCTGTGTTTATCGCTGTCGGAGTCCTAGCGATAGACACGTTAAATTATTGCAAGTAAATCTCACTTCGTTTTCTTTAGCGAGCCGGCAATATTTCGTGGTTGAGATGTACAGATGGTGCCTAAAGTGTGACATCAGCTGAATTTCTAACGTACATGCTCGCTTACAGCTTAGTATTGCAGAGCTGCGTGACTTCCCGCCGAACAATTGGAGTACAAGTTTATATATTTCACATAGGAGGCATTACCCCCTGTGTGCGCTTCGAATTGTTGTCTTATCCGGCAAATATTGTAGAAAACAAATTTGACGAACCAAGTTTGCAATCGTCCTCCTTCCCCTAATGGGGTTTCTACCATTGAACGAAATGTTTCAGGTAAGTAAAATGCAAAATTTCTTTTTAACAAAACCTTGAATATTCACCGAATTCAAATAGATTTTGCACCAAATCAATTGGATTTCAAGAATTCTGCATCGGATTTTTTGAATCGCATCCCTAACTTTGAATCGCATCCCTCCTAACGCATTCGTTTTTTGAATGCCGGTGAACAAATATCTGGTTCATCATCATCATCATCGTTCAGCGTTAAACAGCAAGGCAAGCCTCACTGGCCGCTGCCTTTCCCCAGAGTTACACGTTTATATAAAAAGAGTAAATATCTAAGGGGAACAGGGAGTGGATCTACACAGGCGGGAAAAGATAAGACGCTGCTGCAGCCAACACACGAAACACAGTCTAACTGTACAAACGCACGTGTTTTCAATCATTCTGGTTCGACAGAAAATGACAGCACGATCACCACTGTTCACGGTTCACTGCCATATCCTTGAGTGTCTCCAGCCAGCAAGTCGACAAGTCTTTCGGACCCCAACCACGAAGGCGTGAGATACCTACTTTACCTAACTTCGCTGTACATTTTCTCATTTCACGTTGCCACGTCATCTGTTGGCCTCCACACGACTTCTTCCATCCCTTGGGAGGAACATAAAATAGGGCGCGA
>LUCM01004439.1:43165-107319 GCA_008360955.1 Fasciolopsis buskii | reverse complement strand
CAGCTCATTGACAGACTGGCGCTGTTAAGGAGTCGAGCCACTAAGCAGAAAGAACGATTAGGATTATCAACCAAAGCCTTTGGTTCTGATAAGAACCTGACCGCAAGGCAGCGGGGTACAGCTGAGTGGGCGCCCATCTACTTGGATCACGTATTCTTCCACTCGTTTTTCCAACTGAGCTGCTAACTCAGATCAACGCCCAACTTGGAGGACCAGGAGACTTCTTCGTCAGGCCCCTCACCATTGACTTTCCAGGCATGATTGGATCTTCGGCTTGAGATCAGCCATCCTGTATAGCTCGTTAGATCATGGAGGCACGCAAGCCGTCACACCACGTCAAGGTGCAGTCTTGTTGTGACACCTTCCCAGGTATAGCCTTGGGACGAGGATATGTTGGTAACTTAATAATTCCGGAACTTAGAATGAAATAGTTAGGATGAAAAATAACAATTGAAACATGGAAACCAGGGAGTACTAATGCAAACTTAAAGTCCAGATTCCTTGAGGAGTGCTTGATTCAGGTTACCTTGTCACTTATTAGGGTAAAGATTTTTTAGGAGCTAGAGTACAATTTCTTTCTTTGAACCGATCCTGTAAGACCTTGAATAACCCATTTGACTTTTCACATCCTGAATCTTTGTCTGGTTGTCTTGCAAAAGTATAGATATATATATGTATATTTAACATCGGCTTGAAAACAAGCATGCTGCCAACGCAACAATATGTAAATCGGACTGCAGAAGGGTACAAACAATAAAAAATAACAAACCAACTGTTTCTGTGTGACTTCACCGTACTTTTGTGATTTTGTGATTTTGTTTTGGTTGTTTTCGGATTCTCTTTAAATGGGATACTTCCTACAGAGGAGCCAAACTACATTCGCTCCACTAAATTCGGTTCTGAGCCGTATCATCCAGCGTCTCCAAACAACAACTACAACCCTTATCTTGTGGGCCCCAACCACGAAGTCGAGAAGCATCAACGGAGGACAAAACTGAACCCAACTTCCTGATACTTCTACGCCAAGTCATACCCTGATCAACACCTCACCTCCTCTAGCCTTGGTCAGCACGTGCAAACGAACAGAAAAGTCATTTGACATGACCATTTGGTGAATAAGACGAGCTCTATTCCACAGACCGGGGCAAAACGTGAGGATAATTTGATCGTATCACATAAATTTACCTGGCAAACGTTAACCCCAAACTTACCAGAATCATTTTCACAACGGTATCGTAATGATGTTCTGCCGCCTCGTACAAATAACGCATGTAGATTCGAATCCAGTCCCGTAAATTGCTGGTCACATTCAGAAAAAATGAGGATAAACGTAGAGCGATTGCACCCAAATGAACGGTTCGTTTCGGGCCAATTAGTCGGTCTAGATTTTTCCACCGCAGGCACAGGTAGATGATACGCATCTCAAAATCTCGAGTAGTCTGATTTTTAGCATGTAGCCATTTCTCGACCACATTTTGCTTTGGTATTAGAGTAAAATAAAGTATTCACAGATTTGTTGAATTCAGCTAAACAACAGTCATTTAATAATGGTCACAAAGGGAAGGAGGAAAATCATGATATCGACTTTGCACTAAAAGCAAACTGCGGGCATTAATACGTTTATATTGCTTTGTGGATTTCATTTTTTTACATCAGATATTCTTTTTCTTAGGACTATTTGCTGAGCTGCAAATTTTCTCGATTTTTATTACCTCCACTTCACCAATCTTTCATTCTGTCGGGGAGCCATCTAGACAATGACCGGCGAGTGCTAGGAATGCCGTGTTGAGCCACTTAAGAGAAACTAAATGATGGGTATGAAGTGTTTTGTCCTCCAATAAGAGCCTTCAACTGGAATGTTCAGTTCATTTCGGAATTGAAAAGTCATTTAGCTTAATAACAAACGATTGATGAGCTAGCTAGCCGTGATCAAATAGAGCAGACTACAGTCAAATATGGAAACCACAATCCCTGTGAGCCGATGTTTTTAAATAGAGTGCAAGATTCAGTCAAAATGATCCTCTTTGATGACGCCCAACACGACCAAAGAAATCTACTTTAGATACGCTCGTTTACTTACTAAGCTCGATCCTGTCTTCACTTCACAGCATCAGTAACGCTTCCCGATTATTTTCAGCAAATTTTGATCGCTAAGCTTGGCGTTTAAGTTGGAAGCGTTTCAGCACCTGTCAAGATGGTATTATCAGCGCGCAGGCGCAACTAACCGGCGTCTTTAATATTTGCCAAGTTCATACTATTCGTTTTGACTCTGACTTTTTAGATGACCTTGAAGTTATGGCGTGATTTTGTGACCTACTAAGGGGTTTCGTTATGCGAAAAACTGATCTCTGACTTGAGAAATTTGGTCTCGAACTTGACGCTGATCCGTTTACTTTTGTTAGGCAAACATTTGGTGATTTGATTTTATAGCTATCACCACTTGGAATAAGAATCCATAACTAGTAAGTGATACGCTTCTATTCCGTCGGTTTTTCAATTTAGTTTCTTTCATTTGTTGGGCCTCATGCCGATCATCAACCTATACATGGGATCCAGTTCAACATGTCTATCAACCAAACCATTTGACTTGTGCCAAGCCTATGAAAACTCCCGTGAATGTCTTGTGGTTACTTGATCCAGAATTTTAATTTCATTCAAGCTCAAATTTTGTCGATAGAATTAACAGGAAATGAGTCACATCTTGTGGCCATTTTGCATTCGTGCATTCCCGAGGAAACCTTGCGTCAATTTTGACCGATGTAGACTTTGTTGCAGCTCATGTGTCTGTTACTAATATGACATACTTTATCCTTGATTTTGAGCTGTTCCTCTAATCCTGAAATAAATGTGATTTTTGACGGTTTGTGTACGACTGTAATATTATGACCTGTCGTAGTTAGCTGGGTGCAATATTTGTTCTGCATTTGTTTGTCTCCGATATACCTGGGTCCGGAGTTGCCGCTGACACATCATTGTTCCAAGACATCCGAGCGTTCTAGATTTCCGTTTTTTTTCTCGCTTTTCATGGTCAACCTGATGTCTTTAAAAGTCCTCGTTTCCGTACGTACCTTTTCAACTCTCGAGGGCTTGATAACCGCAAACTGGACGCAACTGCGTCAGTCAGGAATTTCCCTTCTTCGCGCTCAAGTACCTCCTTCAAATCAGTTTGCTATATCATTTGGGATCCGTCAAACAATTTGGGCTGTACTGCTTCCATAATTTCGTGATTAAAAAGTTACTTCTCTAACAGAACCCGACCATTTATCTATTCCTTTAATTAACATCTAGGGTATTCCTCAAAGTGCATAACTCTTTCCATATGTCTTCTCTACTTATTTTGGTAATTTGTCTACTGGACCACTTGCACAACTTCTTGAGAATCTTCGACGATATCGTACTCTATCTGTCTCCTTCCACGAATCCGACTTTCTATTGTTCTCGGACAACTTACACCAAATTCGGAACGCCTCTCCACAATACGACGTCCACCATGATACGTTCGATGCTGAGTGCACTTTCATCCGCTCTCGTTTTTCATATCCGAATAAAATTTTGATCGTCAACATGGTGCTAACGTTCCCAAATTCGAGTCCGTTAAGCATCAATTAAGAATGAACCATTGGGTTGAGAAATTCCGTTGCTTTTCTTAACAGATCATCAAATTGAGACAGTCTGGTTCTAGACAAACCGTCACTACTTCTTTTGTTCATTAATGTGTTCTCATTATCGTGTTCGTTTTCTATCTCCACTACTAATATTTTCCAGTCTAGTTCGGAAAATGTTTTCACATACTGTATCGAAGAGCATGTATTTTCGGCCGAACTTCTTCCGTTACACTTGATTTGCGTGCAAATTGTGCAGTCTGCGAATAAAAGTGCAAAAAATTTCCCATTGAAATCCTTGCAGATCCCCACTGATCCTTTTACATAGTGACCCATCTTCCTTTCTTTTGCCTAGAGCCACCCGTTTAACAATTAGACTAGTTCACTGTCATATTTTTTTTATTGCAATTCCACAAAATCTGACCAAGATGGACACAATCACAAGAGAATTTTGTCCGAATCTCCATGGCTGAATTTGTTTGTTCTATTTTTTTTACTTCTGATCTACTTACAAGTTGACAATATGGGTTTTTGTCGTTTTTCGTTCGACTAACAAAGGTTTGTCATGTCGCTACAAACCAGCATCGTTGATCTCTTGGAGCCGACACAATGTGGTTCATAGGGTTTGACTCTACATTCTTGTCGCTTGATATATCACGTGGCTGTCGATAGCCCACATAACGGTGTGACTTTGTTTTGGTTGGCTTTCCGAACGTGGCCCTCGATTTGATGCAACCATAAGTGATTCACTTCTATCGAGATGTTTCCTTGTGAAAACAAGAATAACCACTGGAACGCCTCAGGTCGACCCTAAGACAATTCAGAAGACAGAATCCCTCGTCGTGGCATATATGACCAACACGGTTTCACAATAAAGAAATCAATGACTTTATTTCGTGTGGTAAACATGTCGAAATTTCCCGAACACAAGATGAACTTTACTTTATCTTGATGCCAAAGGATGGAATAACGAGCCAGACCTCTTAGAAAATCAACCACATTTCGGTTAAGCATCTGCACTCGCTGATTGAAAGCGGCGTCAGGCTCACGTATTTCCGGACATCGTTCCAGTTCTTGCACATAGTTGAATGTGATCATCTCATCTCCCTCAGACCGGATAGCTGGACACGGCTCGCATGTCCCGTGTTTCCAGCGTAGAAAATATCGACAACTTGGAACACAAAGGGACAACATGAATGAAATTGGATTATAAATCAAGCTAGGGGTAAAAATAAGGAAATGCTGACCCTAACATTTTCCTAAAGGTAATATCGATGATGGTTAAGTGAATATTTTGTACGACTACAGCCGAATGTCAAGGTGATTATGACGCATGATAATAACTAGACACCGTTTTAGGTCAAATAAATATGAAGCCCACGTATATCTTGAAAGCTGAACGTAACGATCAAATTAGCAAAGTCGGGGTAACGAAATATTCGTTAATGCTATCGAAGTCGCGGGATGTCCCGACCACCACACTATGCATTCTTGCACCCAGCCGACGTGCACCCGGCTTGTCATTTACGTATTCGGGATCATATCCAGCCCCATTGGAAGCAACGCCCGCGTGACTGCCGATTTAGTCAAAAGAAAACCACTAACCAAACTCGCTGTACGTTTTTTTGAAATCACCTCAACTCATTTGGGTACCTTGTCAGTTGTCTATCTGATCCGGGAGAGCCAGATAATATAAGGCGTTCATGCTTGTACATTTCATCAGAAACCTACTGACATTTAACGCCGTTCTGCAGGGTATTTTGTTCGACGATTATTTTGTCTTTACTGATGTACTGTATGATGAGTCATTAGATTTGCCACTCTTTACCATAAGCCAACATGAAAATTTACTTCATTTATACTTATGATAATTAGTTATTCCTTCTGCTTAAGATGTTAGAGGCCATCTACCCCGTCAGGTTGCAAACAAAGTCCCGATGTTATGAGCACTATTTTATCTGACCAGTTCTTGCAAACACTAACTGCACATTGATATATTTCGATTTTTGTTGCTACCTCAGAGCCAATTTTTGAGCCCTTCATCTACATCCATGCCCCAGACACCGTGCAACTACTTTGGAGATTGCGTATGGTGGGTTCGGTATTCGTTGCACGTACCTCAAACACTGTAGCCTTTTTTGCTTCAACGATAGGTATCTCAGCTGGCATTCCAGAAATCGCTACTCTGAGCCTGACGGTGAATATTGCTTTAAGGTCTCCCCAACATGTTCAGACATAATGTTGATCACAGAGGTTTCAAGCATTCTCGTTCGCATAGCTCTGGTGGCCAACTTAGATTTCGTACATTCGCTTAATCAATGTCTTCTTAATTTCTTTTCCAAAACGAAATTTTCAGGAATACCAAGACCAAAGTGCAAAATGTAACATCACAGCCTCTTTGGAACGTAATGGATCAGCGGCCCACCAGTGTCCAAGGGGATGAGACTCGTACAAACGTTAGTGGGTATTCAACCACACGCTTATACTAGAGTCGTGTGAAACAGAAGGGGAAGCCAAAAGGACCGCGTGGTGGCCACATAATCAACATTGCAACGTTTGGACATGAATGGCTTAGGCTTCTCCATCGAGCCGCGCGTAATTTGTGGTCTTATTTCGTGAAGTGGTTTACGATTGTTGTTCAATAAACAAATCTTAAAACAAAAATACTGAATAAAGGGATCATTAGGCGCATTTCTACATTCAGCAACCAAATTGTACCAAAACAGTACATAAATGCAGAATGAAAATGCAATATCTTCCCCGGAAGTTTTATTTTTTGCAAGTAAACAAACCTTTCAATGCATCCACGCAACGTTTGTGTCATCCATTTGTACAAATCGGCACTGACTGGGTAAAGTACCACATCAGAATTGACAAGCATCACATCGATGTAGAAGATAGGTTGACGACCACCTAATGCGTTCACAAATGACCACATATTTCGGAGGACCATCTGTGTAAAACAAAAAAGACCGAACAAATTAGGGACGATTTTATGACCAACTAGTGTGATGCACATTTGACACTTATTGGCGTAGCAGAGAATTCAAAATGACCATATTCTCTATGTTTTCCATCAATTGGTAAAAGAGGAAAATGAACAGACTTAAGCAGATTGACATGTAAAGATAATCTAATTTCATCGACAAGTGGACGAAATTTCATTTCAAAAACCGTATTTAGTGAGCTAAACGCCTCAAGAACCACGTCTTCCTTCTTTCATCCTGAAAGCCAGTCAACAATGTGACAGGTCACCTTAGTTTCCGTCAACAGGTCCACGTTTTGGTTCAGACAGATCTGACCAACAGTGACGCTGCTCGTTTGGGTAGGTCCGAATGTGCATTTGGTAACGCGAATTTCGGTCACTCGGTTTGAATACTTCGATTATAACGCGTATAAATAATTCATTCTACAACAATGTAGGACATTGCCATCAAATGACAGTCTCTCGTTCAACTAACTTAGTTCTCCCATCAGTATATCACAACAGTGCGATCGATAATTGTCTTGAAAAAGCTACGCTAAGTGGCTGATTTGCCTTCCAGCTTTTATTCTCACATTAAATGAAGGAATCAAAATCTTATGTGACTATTCAGGTCAGCAGCGTTACTTTCGATTAGGCCTATATCTGAACAATCGTATCGTCATAGACTCAATAAACTAACACGCACACACACATACACACAGCTAGGTAGCTATCGTTCTGATCTGCCTGGTTCTTCATGGTGCCGGTAAGAGAAGCAAGTTAATTCAGTACTTGTGATATCAAAATAAACTCGTTGATCCAAGGTGAAACCCAGTCACTGGTGCCCGGTTCACTATCAGAGTATTTAACTTGATATATATGTATGCAGTGAAACGAAATAGGTAAACGTGACTGTCATCTTACCTCGAGAAGTCGGAACAAAATCATAACTTCAAACCGCTGATAAATCGGATACATCTCAGCCCGTCGCCCGGTGTTTGTATCAAACAAGGCCTCTTCCAGTTTACCCAAGCAACTGGTAGCCATTGTGGTGATCTGATTGGCCAACTCTTCCATGTCATTTTCTCGACATGATTCCGCATAATCCATATACTCCTATCAACAGTTGTGAAAACGCAGGATTAGTCACTGATCCTGCTGTGGAAGTGTTGTTTTAATTTGGTGATTATAATTGTTACGATGAGTGTAAACTAGTGAAAGCTACCAACTGCTCAGATTAGCGTAACGTCTGTCCGGATAATTCATTTTTCCATTGGCACCATTAGATTTATTTGTTCATTGTGTATCCAGGCCCCGGATGCTAGGCTGTGTTTTGGATTTTACTAACCTTGGCAAAAGTTTAAATACAAACAAGAAAGTAACGTTTAGGTTTGCTAGTATTTGCCGAAACCTGGTCCTCAGCACACTTTCGTATGCATAGCCGCCGCCTACGGACTACTTTAATGTGTTTCGTTTTGTAACTTACTTGAATGGAATAGGTTACGTTGACGTGGAGATCAACAAGTGAGACTGGGATGCCTCATATGGCTGAGGTTTATAGGCAAGGCAGACATACAGTGACATTCAATAATGCGTGACTAAACAGCACAGCCGTGATATTTCACCCTACTGTTTGGTAAGAAAAGTTTTATTGCGATACGCTAAATGGACGACGTTGAAAACTTGATATTTAAAACTGTCGATGAACTAGTCGAAGATGATCAGGTCGCTACCGTATAACCAATAAGAACCCAAGTTCAAGCAGTTGTTAGTCAAAAAAATCAACACGCGTTTTCTCTAATGATTTTGAACTTCAACGTCAAAAGTCGATCACACTTCATGGGATCACAGGAGACTGCCTCATTATGTCCACTTCAGTCTTGTTTGTCTTGCAGTATCAATGCTCAATTTGCCATCGGAAATTATAGAGGCAATGTACAACCTTGTTATGAATCATAATCAGGGCATATCCATAGCATCCGAACTGGGACGCAAACCCGAGATAAGCGATTGTGAATTGATCGCTTTGGCCATCACGCTAGCCGGGCTGGTTCTGACTGCTTGTCGAACGTCACCACTACAAGGTATACCGCCCATATCCGTGACTGGATTTCGCAGATCACAGACCTTTGGACGTACCAGATTAACAACTAATGTTGAGGTTTATTTAAATAACATTTGCATATATACAATCCGCGAGGGAATTTTAGGTCAGTGACAATCGCAAAATGCTTGACTGTTCTCCCTCGTGAACTTAATTCATCCCGATTAGGTGGCTGTAGGCGACGAAAGGCCAATGCCAAATTGTGTCACATGACTTGCACGTGACTACGGAAAATTCAAAAATTTAAACACACGACTGATCTAAACTGGTTCTGAACAGGACCAACGAGCCCTCAGTGTTCTGATCGCTCTTTTACAGTAAACGTTACCAGCCGCAAATTTGCCTTTTTGTTCATCACTCATCTGTTTAAGCAGTCTCTGCACGTTGCTTGACCCAACTTATCATTGCTACTTTACGCCAGGCGTCTGCGGAATTCTTCCTGACTATCCTGTCAGTATGCATGGGAAGATCTCAGACATACGGTATGCACAATATATATACATATATATATATATATATATATATATATATATATATATTGACAAACGCCTCCTTCCAAGTACGGTCCTATCAATTTTTATTACATTTATGATAATCGCAGCAATATGAAGCAAGATTTATGATGGATATTTCTTCCGCCGGTGACCACAGTAGTTCCCGAATTCTTTTTCACATACTGCAAATTTTTCGGTCGTCGAATGCAAGCGGTATTTGATAAGATATTCATCTGTACGATCTTTCTTTTACGAAATGTCCAGTTACTTTCGGTGTAAGTTAGGTCCAAGGTTCTAAGCGACCATGAAACTAACCTTACTATTCCTCAATGCAAATCTCACAAATCGTGGTTTAAATAAAAAAGTGAGTCTTCATCTTGACACAGAATACCACTTCTTGTAAATTCTGCTGGCACGTGTTCCGTCTCTATCGTCTTAGGTATTCTGCAACATTAACCGTTTGATTCGAAGTCACAAGGTAATCAACGTAGACAAACCGCATTATCCTACACCCATGGAGAATCAAGTCGATAAACACGGTCAATAGAACGACACTTAACAAAGTCGTCCGAATAGCCAACATTTCAGGCGAGATTCAATGTAAATTCGAATACTCATTAGGGATTTACGAACGAAGCCTCCAAAAGAGCAAACGCATAAAAAATATCAGTGAAGATGATTTTCCAAGTTTAAAGCCGAACTTGTTTGTTTTTCTCATAGTTTTGGATTTATATATGCCGACAAGTGTACTAATCTGCATATGATATCGTGAACAGATAGATCAGAATACACGATACAAAGAACAAGAACTAACCCAGACCATATGTTACACGATCGGAGAGACTCAAGGACTTTATTGGCAAGGTACTTTTAGTTTGGCATCACCGTGATGGTTGTTACAAAAAATTGGGCAACGGATTCAGCTTTCATTACTGTCAAAGTTTGATTCACCTGGCTGATAGCAGGTCTGCAACCATGAGAACCACGAAGAACAAACATATAATGGATGACGTCACAAAAATCGCTCAGCCTCCTGGCTTACCATCCTGGCCGGGGCACCATTCGACGACATTTCAAAAGCTAATGTTACAGCAACTAACCACTGTGAAGCCATATATTCCCCGCTATTTTACGAACTGGTTATTGGTATATACCTGTCATCTACGATTAAGAGAAATACATTCAAAGCGTCCTTGAAAAATAATATTCAGTATCAATCGGACGGTTCGGAGAATTAGAAATTCTGTTGTGGACGTCCGCATGTAGTGAGTCAACATGCAAATCAAGTGATAGAATCCGGTACAATTTAGCGTCAGCCTGCCTAGACAACTGGACAATCAGAACCGTGGCGACAGGCTTCTGTAAATTTGTAGCATTTCTCGAATGCCATTAGGCAAGGCATATTCTACTAATCGGGATTTCACCTGTTATATATAAACGTATGATTTATAACTAACACTCCGAACGTGTCTCTCAGCTGATATGAGCTTCTCATTGTCTTCGTCTGCGAAGCTTGAGTCGGAGTTATTGCGAGTGGCCGAACTCAGTAATAATGACTTTAATTACAAATACTACAGCGTTATTTTAGTTCTATACTCCTGGAGTCTTGTTGGTACGTTTGATGTGCTTTGGCTCAGTCTTTTATTGTTTCTCGTAGCTAGACCACCGCATTAAAAGTTTTTGACGATGAATGCAGACTTTGATGATTACAGTACACAAGCAATCGTCCTCGGCTAGGTCAGAGGTGCCAGAAGCAGCCTCACTAGCTCACATTAGATTCTCCGTCAGAATATCACGAAATGCCCTGGACTGTTTGTAGGGTTCTACTGTGATACTGGGTCGAAAATTTGCACAGCCAGTGCTAAAAGTTAAAATACGTGATTCATATGTCATCACATGGATATTTCCGTCAAAATTCTATGAAATAGACAAAATTGTTATCGCCGATCCTGATGGTTGGAAGCAACCATCGAGGATATTTGAATATTCTAAAGCAAAAGGATATTGCTGCGTTCATTCGCAAACTGTTCGTTTTTACCACACTTCAGTCGCAATCCAAAAGTCATCAAAGAAAATATCACAAGAACCGAGAGAAGTGCGTGGTAGGAACTTTAGTTTCCTTAGGGCAGGAATCAACCAAAAAACCGTATACTAGAGAATTCAATCTGATTCTATTTGTGCCCAAGGAGTGTTTTTTCTGTCAAGTCTGGAAGAGCGAAGTCGGGCCGAAATAACCAATTTTTCTGGAAGTATTTACCATATTCATTATCAAAATACGCCCAGACTAATGGGGTTGGGAGAGATTGCGGTGGGTTGTTGGGTTAGGAAAGATACGATGAAATTAGGGCCATCATGGGAATGACATGGGTCAATTTAAGACCACAGAAATTAGAAACCCTGGACTAATTCTTTATGTTCAGAATAATCTCAAATATTTGGACGCTTCGATCGTTTGTGGAGGCAATTTGGTTCTCTCTCTCCGTCTGCCTATTTCTATATTTAGTTGAACGTGACTTTTGGGGATTAGAGAGTAGCCGACTTGCAATTCATCATGCGGATTTCACTTAGAAGCGTGGATTTTATTAGGTCGTTAAAGACAACACGAACCATACTCATTTATCCTCAACATCCAATCAATACTGATTGTGACATAGCATATATGGCAATAGGTCATTAAAATTTCCCATCAAACAACAGGTGATAAATTTAAAAGAAATATTGAGCGTTGATCGGTCAGATTATAATAAGCTTCTGCCGATCAATCGTAGACATTCCACTTTCATTCCGTGCGCGCCAACGAGAGAATAGACAACAATTCTGTTTATTACCTATTGGGCTTTTGTCTTCCGTGCATCAGAGCAATAAAACCAAACCGAATGTGTGGTTCTCATGACTTCAAGTTATCGGTTTCCCAACTTACTTTGGCCGAGACTAGCTGTCCGCCTTCTCTTTCTTTGAACATCTGGGCTCGCGAGATCAAAGTCCCAATACATTCGAGAATATCAAAACATCGATCGACTTCTTTGATATGATTCTCAGCACGTTTCAATCTCTGAAATAATAAGGAGGCGGAACATTCCACATGCAGGAAGATCGAAACATTTGATAACTGACAAATTTTGTGATTCCAACATCTACTGTTGGGTTACAAACAAGCTCTCAATTGTTTGCACATATATTTTTTCATGGGATAATTTTAAAATGTTTAGTTAAAGAGCGTTCAAAATTTCCAAAAACAGACTAATTGAGTAAATCAGTGAACACGATTTATCCACCTCTACTGTGCAGTTTTCGAGAAATACGATAAATGGTAAACAGTAGACGAAAATTCACTCTTATAGAGAGATTCCGTATGTGTTGTCAAAAAATTTTACAACTAATCTAAATAACAAATGGAGAGTTCTACGGATCCCCGATCTCACTGTGGCCATACACGTGCGGGATGAAATTGAAAAGATTAATTACTGTCAGAGCTACTGTGGTGGAGAGTACGACCAAAACGAGTGGAGAAGGTAATCAACCCTGCTGCACGAATCAATCAGAAGCAGTCGCTTGAAGAGGCAACAGCGACTACGTCAAAAGCACTCCTCAGCAGTGGTCATGCTGACTGATTCGCATACTAGGATTTGGCTCACGCGGGTTCCTCATTTCTGCCGTCCGTTTCAAATTGCGACATGTGTGAACCCCATCAAAAAGCTCTGTGCCACCCTCGGCATATTGCATTTCTGGCAGAGCTGCGACTGTTTGTTGCCACTGCGGCCTTTGAAATAGTCGCTGTTGCTTCTTCGGACGGCTGCTTTCGATTGGTTACTGCTGCAGGGTCGACTAGCCTCTCCAGTCGCTGTGGTCGTACTCTCCTTTACACTATGGCAGATTTTTATGGCAAGCTTGATGCATCGGTGCCGTCGAAGGAGCATGCCCCATAGACGATAGGGCTCGACAAACACGGGGCATGGGAGTGGGCGGGAGAGAACCAGCATCTATGATCTTCAAACTTGGAACGGCGTGCCGCCACGTGGAGCCCAGATAGGTCAGGTGTGGTAACGGGCCAACCAACAGAGAAATCCCATCTACTACTAAAGTGACCGGCAGATCCGCGACTCGAACCTCTGACAGACGTTTAATTCTCCTGTCGACCGCCGGATAGGAAGTGTGAAAGTTGTTGAGAGCGCAAATGTGAACAAATGAGCATAAATTTACTTCAGTCACATGATATTAGTCTTCGCTCTTGGGATTTCGGCCCCCACGATATGATACTTGAGGCATGCTCGGCTGAGACATGAAGACGTACAGTAGAAAACAAGCTTGATTTCAGGGTTCCATAAGTGACTAAATATAGCACGTTTTGTAGGTATTCGAATCGGGGAAATGGAAAAACATGAAAACTTGAGGTAGGGATCGAATATGTCAAACTGACCTGAATTGGTGGTCACTTGTGACCCACGCATTACATTTAGCCTTGAAAATAACCTGTGTACGGTGAGGCAAAAATAAATGTACCTACATTCGAATTCTAGTTTCACCCCGTCAAAAACCGGTACATCAAGATTTTCAGAAATCGAGTGCAAGATCTACTGGTTTAACGTTTCATCTGTTCGATTCCACAAGGGATAGGAACCGTTAGATAAATTAAACCGTAAGAACGAATTTTGACTTGTTTTTTTATGGCAAGGCTCACGGATAAGCAGATGGATCGTTACCGTTTTTTTATTTACGGGGACATCACGGTCGGTCACCATTTGACAATTCGTTTATTATGGAAAACTCGGTGTATGCTGAGGCCCAGTTGCAATACGGTAAGTGATAATCGTGAGTGTTCTTAAGTTCACATGTCTTCAATCGGGATAATGCATCGATCGATAGATGAACTAATGTGGCTCTTTGCATGCAAAGACGTTCAATTCGATAACTAGTATTACATAACCATTTCTTCAATCTAGTAAAATTCTTCAGCAAATTGCAGTTTATTAGTAAGAATAGTCTAGCGGAACGTTGAAGTGATTTGCGACAGGTGCCTGAGGGAGTCAAAACAGTAGTTGCCTAGGGCTACTTCCGTATTGCATTCCGTGACATTCCCTTTCGTCACTGTGTAGAGTAACGTCTAATCACTGTTCCGTATTCTACTCTCCAGTCAGCCAATCCTAGATCCGGTTCGCTATTGTCCGCCCTCATTAGCTTAAACGAGGACAACCAAAGTCGAGCGGCACAAAATTGCGCTTGACTAAATGAAAAAACCATGTATCTCTAGCTTACTTTGCTTGCATATTTGCGCCTGTGCGACTACCATTATTTCATCGCTGTCTGGCAAGATTGGATTACATCTACGCATGTCTACTGATGGCAGTTTGCTTAGCGCGGTCCACCATATTACAACCGCCGATAACCAACGAGATACCTCTATTAGAATCGGAGGTAATGTATATTAGATTAACATGCCCTCACACTGTACCCCTTATGACCGCCATTCTCTAGCGTTTATCGAAGGGACTCTCACGAAAGTGGACTCGTTAAAATGATCTTAAAGTTAACCTTTAAGATTTTCTTGAATACTGAAAGCCTTATTTTGTACTACCACTTAGCGAACAAATTGTCTGTGGGTCTGAGTACAATGAGTGGAGGTTAAAAACTCGAAGGCCACGGGCCATGCGTTATTGGCTAAATAATCACGAGAAACATTGTGGTTAAAATTTCTATTCTTCTAAGGAGATCACAAGAACATTTTTCCTCACTCATTTGTTCAATATCCTTGAGTCAAATCGACAACAAATTAATTCAACAAACACCCGAACCTTAGAACAATGAGCATTTCCAAAAGCCAGTTAGTAGGTGATTCTCAAGCTCCCTAAATCCACTCAGTAAAACAGTTTTTGTTCTCCCATAGAAATACAGAAGTATAAGTTAAAATTCTCCATCAGTAAAACTAGCACTGCACCGTTATCTAACGTGGTCTCATTTGTTCTGAAAACGATGTTGAGAGGATTTCACATGACAGAATGATTCACTCTATGCTTTAAGGTTCAATTCTTTCAAAACTCCACTTCAACTTATCTAATGTTTATTTATTCCTGCTTCCTACTTAACTGAATGCAGGCTTCTTTTATAACGACAATTACGAGACTGCATTCGGATAGAAGTAAGCGAAAAGACCTGTACTGATGGTTAATGATTTTCAGTGAAAGAATGGCACGGTCTGCAGCAGTGAGCACAATCGTTCCCGGGGGATCTCGTGATCCCTAACCCATCAGGTCACGTAACTAGCTGACTCGGTATATAATATCGCACCATCATGACACATTCTCTAAATTATTCCCTATTATGCTGGTCGCTCTGTCGTCTCCTTTCTTCAATCCAGTTATATTAATTCCCGCATCTAACACCCATTTTGGATAAAGGCACTCATAACGCCCAACTGTAGGGAACACGCTTATCGCAATGGGACTGCGCCTTGACGTGCTGTGATGGCTTGTTTGCCTCTATGACCCAATGAACTATACAGGATGAAAGTTCGATGAATAAAGGCCTGACGAAGCAGTCGCCTGATCACTCAGGTTAGGGAGTTGATTTGAGCAGAAAACTCAGTCGGAAAATTGAGCAGAAGAATAACTGGTCCAAACAGATGGGTTTCCACTCAACCACTTCCCAATGCCTTGCGGATAGGTTCTTGTTAGAACCAAAGGCTTTTATTGGGAATCCTAGTCGTCTTCCTGCTTAGTGGCTGGACTTCTTGGCAGTCTTCTTTCAAAAACACCGTTGAATTTTATACTGCAACGGTCGTTGCGCGCCATCCATTGCTCCGAGCGGGGTGACAGCGATAACTACACGGTCGCTCGGAGTTCCCGTGCTAAGTTGACGTCGACCTGCCTTGTGGGTAAGACTTTTGGGCCAAGGGCTCTGTTTAGGGTTCACAAAGAAACACGTCTTCCGCGATGTGAGCAGCCACGAAGTGCCGATCGCTGAATACCTCAAATATCCTTTCTAAAAGAACCTTTCTAAACTCCGTTCCTTCGATGTGGGGACCACACAAGGTGTCATGAGGAACAGCGGTTCGACGATACCAGCACTCCATCATAAATGGAGGTAATCAGGAAAATAAACTTTCTTAAAGGCATGAAGCATCTGGAGCAGATGGACTGTCACCAAAATTCTTCAAGGATAGTGGCAAAGTGCTAAAAACGCAGTTAACAAAACTACTGGGCTCAATCTGGGGAAGAGAGGAGATTTCGAAGGACTGATTTGAATTCGTCATTGTACCAATTTACAAGAAGCCTGATAAATCCTCATGTGCAACCCAAACAGGAATTAGTTTAGTAAGCATCGCATCCAAACTGCTCGCAGGCAATATCCTCTGCCGATTATTTTATCTGGTACTCGCAAAAGGTGTATATGTGAGAATTACGCCGATTTCCATCCCGGTTTGGGGGTTGTTTTGACCGGATTTTCATTTTGCAACATCCTAGAACATAAAGAGCTGTTTTGTAGACCCACGATTTCTGCCTTTCTGCATTTAAAAGTAGAATTGGACTCATTCGATTGCGAAGTCTTTTAGCGCCGTTTCTCACTGGAGGGTGCGCCACAGAAATTCATTTCACTCATCCACTCTGTTTATCCGAACAGCTAACACCGTGTTCGCGTTGATAGTGGACACTGAGTGATGGCAGAGAACGGAAGTCAATGACAAGAATGTTGTAAGGCCTGTCCGTAGAATTCATTCCGTTTTAAAATGATCCGAAGTTAACTAAAATATAACAAAATATGTAAAGTGAGAGCACAAAAAATGCAACTGGTTTGACGGTCTTCATGATTTTTTCCTCCTTCCCCTATTTTCGGTAAACTATATTTACTTGTTGTTGCGTTGCCACGATGCTAGTTTTGAAGCTAAATATATATATATTGCTGCCAGTTCGTTTGAAGCAATTAGATGTGAAGTCGCCTTATTACAACCCAATTGTGAGTACTTGTTTCAATCTGATTACATTTCAGTTTACCATTCTTATCACTGTTTATGAAAACCGCCGCAAAACAGAACACGAATAGTGATATACTGCAAGAAAATCGAATGGGATGCAAGTCGATTTATATATATACATATATATATAATGTATATGGGTAGTTAGAGGGGTAAAATCGGGCAGAATCTGGGCACTAAGAAGGAGAACCACTGGGATTTTCAATTAAAACCTATTGTCCAGACACGAATCTGTCTGGAAGAGTGCCGAAAATGGCTGAATGAGAATCATGCTGCTTAGACCAAGTATTCTCCCACGAGTTCTGTCGACTGACTTGTCGGCCCATAGTAACCCACAAATTGGAAGACCAAGAGGCTACCTTCGTGAGACCTGTAGCCAATGGCCTTAGCATGACTAACTTTTGGCTTGGGACAATCCATCTTTTATAGCCATTCGGGTCATAAAGAAGCACGTGCCATCACAGAAAGGAAGGGTGAAGTCTCATTAAGACGGAAATTGAACGGAAAGGAGTTGAAGAATTTTCCAATAGTAAGGATCGCTGACAGGTGTAAACATACCCGATCACAGTGTTCCAGGTATTCGTCTATCACGAGACTGTCCCAGTTTAGATAGAACACACCTCGGTCAATTGTGTTTACCAAAGTTCGGAGACCAGCTTCCATTAGGCTAACCTGTAAATTAGAGAGGAAATCAAGTTGTTAAGGCAAACAATGAAAACGCTAAATGACGTAAGGAGTGTACCAAAAATTCGATACGCCATGTATTGGTTTTTATCGTGAATGATTTGATTGTAATTCTTGTCTTGAAAAAGTCTACCCTCGGTAGTCGAAACGTTGGCGAATTACATCTACCAACAAATTTGCGTTATTAACATTATATCACTCACAATAAAAAGGAGGACGCTACTTGTGCGTGTGTTTATGGTTCTACTGGCCCGACGAAGCTTACTTTCAGTGGATCCAGTTGGCATCTGATATTCTCATATCGATCCACCATGCTCTGAAGTTGCAGGACAATATTCTGGTAGTAGGAATTCTGAAAAATTGCAGAAGAGAATCAAATAAGATAAACTTCGAAGTCATTATACAAGTAACATTAACAATGGACCTTGGTGCAAAGAACATAATTCTCAACTATCAAAAAGATCTGATAAATTTTTCTTCATCTCTGAAGTAACCCAAAGATGCCAGAACTTCCACGTTCAACGTTCCGGATTGAATATTCAAAACCGGTCATTCCTAGAATATCTGGATACGGTTCTATGAATTCAGTGGAACGTGTGCCGTTGCTCAAATCGTGCAACTGATGAAAAGGCGAATTCAACGTTACCATCTTTGATATGCAAACAGGTGAGTTCAGTTGCAGTTGTGTTCAAGCAGAGAAAGAAAGCAACTTGCAATAAGTTTGCGACAATCATTCATACACCGGGAGACTGTGCTGGTCTTGAGTCGACCTCATCAGGGAATGGGAAATCCAAATAACGCACGGAGAATAGGTGACACAAAACAGCACCATTTTGCATCCAATGAAAGATGCATTTTCATCTGAAGGAGCCGAACTCCCCAGTGCACCGGTTCCTAGATAACCCCAAGAGAGTTATTTCTATGTTACACTGTCCGATTGCTTGGTCATTCACTTTTCTTGTTGTATTATTATGTGATAGTTGAATACTCATTGTCTGGGTGCATTAAGCATTTGCTTGACCTGAAAGTACCTGGATAAACATTCCAAGACAAATCCTCATCTACAGAGTATCTCAATAGTTGGGTTCCATACTGCTCCATTCCAACTTTGTCTCGACGAAACGGGATCAAAAGCCAAAGAATTAGTAGAAAAAAATAAGTCTGACAACTTAACAATCTAGTCTCGAACCTGATGCTGATTGGTTCGATTAATTTTGACTTTATTTTGATCAAGAACAATTCACAGGTCTCCTTTATTCTGGTAATGACAAAAAAATTGTTAGCCACAGTCATTAAGTCCTGAGGGCGGCACACTATAGCGTCCGTCATATGACTGAGCGTTGAACCAAGATGTTTCTAATTCGATGAAACCGACACGTAAACATACACAAATTTGGTGAAACTAAACGCCACGAAAAGACTCAGTTCTCATTCATTATAAGAGAATAAGCTACTTCAATTCTTTACATTGTTTCAAAAACCTAGGCCTCAAGCTTTTAACTAGATTCAACAAGATACATGAGCTCCTTCCCCTCTCCAACCCCCCCCCCAAGGCGATAACTGGGGACAATGAGTGATATGGCTCAATACCGTAGTCAATGGCATTCTTGTGTCCAAAATCTTTCCTCATCTACATAGTTGTTCAACGTATAATATTGTACTCGGTCTTTCATTATTCCTGATCCTTTTTTCTTTCTGATTAGTTGGTGCCTTGAGTTGCCAGCCAAAACAGAACCCGTTAGTTAATGGTTATACAGGGTAAACTGACTGAACAGTGAAAAGGATGTGCCTCACCACTACCAGGACCCACTGTACGAGGGGAAGGTGTCTCGGCAGCCCTGACTCTGGAACTTCAAATGACGTGTAGCTAAATAGGGTTTCAATAGGTTAGGAGGTGTGGCACCGAGTCAGTTGGCAGCAAATTACCGACTGTCACCAAAGTAACCGGTGAATCTGAGATTCGAATCTCCGATCTTTTTGCATTGACAAGCTCTTGATCCACTTGACCACCACTGATCAGCGTCCGTTAACTTCATTTTGAAATAAAGGTCTGCGATGTGTTGTTCTGGCCAAAAAAGGTCAAAGCTGTTTGCTCGAATCAGCCTTAGGTACACGGACAACTTGGTAGATGAAAAAACCCATGAGTTCTAGTCTTGCACGGCCTTTGACTCCGTTTTGCCAAATTGCTGCACAAATGGACTAATATTAAATCGTCTACATTGTTCACTATGTTCCCCAACTCTCCAAGCACTCGACCGAAGCACATGTTTCATTAGACTGCCCGACAAGTTCACAAATTTTTCTTCTTCCAAAGGGCCGCTGAAAATTTCACCATATGATCAAAAATGTACAGCATACAGACTTGCGTAACTCGGCGCTGTTAGCGAAATAAGTACCGTATCTGACAGCATCACTGGCATCCGCTCTCACTAGTTAAGAAAGTTTTGGTCAACTTGGCTTTTGATATGGTGCACTGAACAAGAAATAACACGTTAATATCCATGGACTCACTCTTAGACCGAGGAATCGAGCTATTTCCGGCAAGGACAAGTTGAACAGTTCAATTCGTGAAGCCTCCTGAATAACACCCCATAATTTTGAGTCAAAATTGACCTCATAGACTGGAAGGCAGCCTGTTCAATGAAAATAAACGGAACTGTGTAAATGATTTTTCCAGATTATTTCTGCAAACGAAAAGGAAACCAATGGTGACGTGGTTGCGAAAAAAATGTAAGGTTGTCGTTCATCCTCGGACCCTTTGTCATGGTTATTTGAATTCCCAGTAATAGCCAGTAAAATGTTGAGATTTTAAAATCCAGGGTCCAGATTGCTTTAATCTTTGATAGTCTGTGGGAAAAAATAGTCTCAGAATAAAGCCAGACGTGACAAAAAGGTGTGGAATCGTAAGTCAAAGTACAACATTGTGTCCAAAACACCTCCTGCTCTATTGAGGAGATAAACCGATTTAAACCGTACGGGAGTGAATCGAAAAGAACCCAGAGGAGCTTAGTGTGATTTGGTTTCCTCCGATATATCGAAACTCGTGGTTTGCACATTTTCATTGGCATTCATTGACGCATTCATTGACGCTTGACTTTGATCTATCCACCGAATCGGATTTGTGATCCAAACCTTGACAAATCAAAGGGGTTAGTGAGTATTTGTATTGCAATAATTAGGCGATTCTAAACCATTTCGAACAACTTATTGCTCTGTCGAATTTCGTAATCCATTCGCCTCGACTGGTTCTCCACACAGATGGAGGAAAGATTTCCTGCGGACCACATCCTTCATTTGATGTACCAGTTCATGCGCACCTGTGAAGCAAGTTACGCGGGTCGAACGATAGAGCTGACCGTATGACCGTACAAGAGAACATCACCCAGGTTGATTTAGCCATATTCCAAAAAGCAGCAAGCGTATGATAATCACTATAAGCTTGATCGAATCGTACTGTACAACCAACAGCGTCAAAGCCATTCGTTTTATCTAAACTACGAATGAAAGTCTGACGAAAAATGTCAAACGTCGAGTCCTGTTGAAAACAAATTAAATGAAGTAAAATAATACTCCTATGCCTCCGGATGTGAGTGAAATAACAGGTGGAGCATATACTTGCGAGAGAGAGAGAGAGAGACTGCAAACCCGTCAATAGGAATTTTGGTTAGAAAGGCTGCTTGATAAATGATGGATAGCAAAAATGCATAAAAACTACAATTGGGGATGAGCTCTTAGATTACTCATTAACAGTCCGCGATTTACGCTTAAAGGCAAGAGAAAAAAAGACTGTCCATGTAACTAGAGCTACGAGAAGAAAGCTTAGATTTGGAACAAGTTGAAGAATGAGATACAAACCTTGGACAGTGCTGCGTGAACAGCAGCACTGTCTGAAATGTCTTTAGACAGGAAAATCCGCAAGTATATCCTTGGTAGTTCCAGTAAAACTTACAAGTAGTTTCAACAATGCGGGAATAAGAGCAAGACCTTCATTTTTCAAGCCAGAATAGAAGGCTGGGGAGTAAAAGAAAACGTATAAAGTAAAAATTTGAAGGGCATGTATATAAAGCATTTTGGACTTTCTCGGCTCAAAGGACAAGAATGAGAGTCCGTGCACTTTGAGGAACAGATTCAACATGGTTTTTGCGAGAAAAGTTGTGGGTTAAACCCAACCCGAAGCAGCGGACAGAAGAATCTTTCCCAATGTGTCATCTTTAATTGGCAGCGACGGGAGGGTACTGAAGATAGATGAATACTGGGGAACACGCTAAAGATTAAAGGGAATACCAAAGCACTCAAGGAATTTCAGAGATAGGGAATAAGAGTAACACCAGTCGCTGAGTTCATTTAAGTGACAAGGAATATCTTAGGCATCGTGAGGACTGCCGAGAACATCGTCAGCACACTGGGAACCAAAGAATTTAGCGGAAAAAAGCTCTTTGATGTGAAGAGAGAAAAGAAATACGGAGTGGCACCTCGGGAAACGCCTGAGGCGATTGGAAGAAGTGAAGATTTACTTTTACTGAGTACGATTAAAAATAGTCACGTAAGATATTTGAGACATGCGGGTCAGTGCCAATTCTCGTGGTAGATTTGAAGAAGGCCACTGCAACCGAGGGAGTCAAAAGCGTCGGTCCAGCCACGATGAATAGGCCCGTCTTGGCAACCGGCCTTATTCCAACAAATTTATAACAATGCGAAATGTTCCCCATGGTAAAAAAGATTAAAAAGGTTAGATAACGGAACACCGAGGTGAGACACGTTTTGAGCATTAAAGGGGAATGCAAACTGCGTCCCCAAGATTTACTGCTATTAACCTTGAGAAAAGTCCAGAAGACTGAGCCTTCCGATTCTGGGTAGACCGCATTGGGGACAAAAATAAAAAATGGGGTAAAGTGAAGGATGACCAAAGCTTCGCACAACTGCTGGCGGAGTTCTTGGAGGTCAGGGTTGGATTATGACTCTGTGCTGCACAGTTGCATCAGAACTTACCAAATCTCCCGACAGCTTTTGTTGCCAAGGTGAGTATCGAAATAAATCTATCCACCTGATCGCAGTTTTGATAGCGGTAGTGTAGGGTAGTGTCTATACTTTGCTCCAAATTTTGTTCTTCAGTAAGTCGATCCCATCTAGAGGTCGATATCGTCCCTAAACCTCAAATGAAACTAATGTGTGGCCAGCCCGGACGAACATTTTCTCCTATTAGGTGAAATCACATCTATGGCTACCTGTGCTTGCATTAGTGCGCCCGTGCGACTGCCATTATTTCATCTGTTGTCCGGGTCGCGTTCTGATTGGTCCATGTTGTTTGCTGCGTCTTACACGAATAAGCTCGTTTTTTTTGCTGAACCCAGACCACTCACTCGGATTCGCACTCTTTCCTTCTGGTCAGGCCCCTTTGTGGGCTGGACGCTGGTAGCCAATGGAATAGCGTGGACTTTGTCTGGTTTTGCGTTCTGCACTTGCTCACCGTCGGTGCAGGTTGGGTTACATCCACACCTGTGTATCAATCGTGATTTGTCTGGCACGGCCCAGCGCCGCGGACATAGCGATAGCTAATGAAACAACTTCGTAAAGCTCAGGCACAATCCCAGTCACAGTGCCACGCTCTCACGACGGTGAGGGGTTTAACGACTTGCTGAAAACCACTCGTGTGCCCTCTTAATTTGATGAAATCGTTTTAAGTAGGGAGACGAAAATGCCAGACCGGACAAATGTCTCAATGGGGAAAAAGACCGTGGCGAATGTTGAGATAATCAGTTAGGCGCTCAAAATACTGTGATCCATCGTGAAGAGAAAAGGCAGAAATGTCCGTAGAGCCCAGCAAATCACGCAAACTATTCAATTTCCCTTCAGAGCAAACTTGCTTAGTCACAATGTGAGCGGTGAACATAGGTCGGGGTAAGGAATTATCTTTACGAATAAAATTTGGAACGGGAGATCATTTGTTGACAATAGAGAAGTTAACCAAGGCTAAATCAAGAAAAGCATCGCTACGTGTGGGAGAGTATATATGATTGGTGAAACTTATGGATCCTAAGAAAGAAATATCAAACCCGTTAAAGTCACCGGCAATAACGCACAAAGAATGATCAATGTAAGCAATGAGATGGTTGGATAGTTGACTTGTGAAATGGCCGAAATCGTGCGTTTGGGTGTCAGGACCAAAATAAGTACTAACAGTTCGCTAAAGCCAGTAAACAGCGTGTGCTACCCTGACCATTAACTTGGGACTTTGTGATGCAATCAATCCTCTCCCGTGACAACACTTTACACGTTACTTTAAACGACATGAATGAAATAATGACATTGTGGACATGCATTTAACGTTTATGGTTAGTAAAATGATCAAAGTTCGTGAGTTCCCCCCATTACCTGCACTGAAATTCTTATGAAATGTACTGATTATATCCAGCAATCTTATTTGTCACTGGGTGCACAATTTTCTCAGCCGAGTATATGCACATACTTGTATTACTGCTTAGCATTATGAATTGGGCATATGTTAAATCTACGAGGGGTTTAAAAGGTTTGTATTCACTGTGAAATCCCAAATCTTAACTATCAGATTGAACTCACCAATGGAATGGACACAGTAAACTATAAACAGAATTGTGTGCCTTTCAAGCACGGACGAAATGTAATACGATCTTCTGCTTTAAGAGGGTATGGGCCCGGTAACTGAACGCGAATCAGAACCAGTGCTTCCTGTTATCATCCAATACATCACGGCCACCAGTTTCACGGGTTATCATGAATTCAAAGTCACGTTCGATATAAAGCTTAGGAACGACTTAAATCTTATGCAGTTTTTATCAGGTTAAAGAATGCCGCGCATGTATGAGGTGTCAGGACATGAACTCAGTCAATCAGTTGATCTCAAGGTGCAATTCATGTCCGCTTTCCCTCGTTCTTCCGCGTTCACTTCTACCTGTTTATAGACCTCGGTTGTCCTGTATGTTTCGCCAATTGCTTACCGCGGTACGTCAACCGGGAGGTCTTTATATTTACTATCTTTGACATCCTTTGTTTGTGGAATAACAACATGCATCAATTTTCAGAAAGAGGGCCGTGAGCAACGAAAGACTACCAATTGAGTAATTTGGTCGTCTGCGGGAGGATTAGAACCCATGATCTCCACTTCCAAATGCCACGACCTTATCTGCTCGACCACCAGCGGTTCGACGACTTTAGAATCGGCCAACGTCGTTGCGAATGATGGATCAAATTACTAATGTTTCGAGCACCCAGAGTGAACAACATTCTTATGCTACGGCAACACCAGTAATGGAAAAAAATGTTTCCCGTCAGTGTGAGTGATTAGAAATAGCCCAGAAAAGACAAGAGTCGAAAACCTAGCTTACTACATTTTGGCACATACTAATCGAAGTGAGAAAAGAGATAATGTGTCACCTTCTTGAGCGGCTGGATTTGCCCCGAACGAGGTCCGTTCTCCTTGACTTGTCCACGATACTGCCGAACCATGATTTCGTTGAAGATGAGACGAAAATGTGCGTGTGATTGTTCCCGCAGCAGCTGCCGGATCAGTGAAGAATTGACGAATCATTTGTGCTTGTGGTGGCGTGGGCGGAGTCAGAACAGTTCCCGTCTCACCTTTGGCTCCGGCCCACCATGTAGGTGGTGGTACAATTGCCCGGACTTTCTTTCAAACAGAAGCAAAGCAATTATAAGAATACAAATTATTGGTTGCACCAATAGGCATTGAGGGCAGAATGGTGATAAATTCAAACTACCGGACTAAAAACCCATATCAAACTGTATTATTTCTAAACGAATCATTCTGGTGGATATTGAATATTCTAGTGGTTAGGTATTCGAATCACAATAAGTCGTTCCGGCTTCGAATTTCAAGTGGATAAATGTGAACTGGTGAAAATTTCTTACTATTCGGTCGAATTGGCCACACAACATAGCACATACCAAGAAAAATAAGATGGTTCTTGAAGCTCCGACATATTGGCAATTGGGAACTGTTTATCATACTGTTTCATAATAGGCGACTTCAGATGCACGCTCATATTCAGTTAGAGTTACTGGGCGAACGCACAAATGGGCTGAACGGAAATACTGCGAATTCGACGATGTCACTTTTCGTAATACAACCTAACCTTGAACCTAGACGGCTGGCCTAAATTGTATTCACTTAATGAAACTATGGAAACTCCTGTAAATTCTGGATAATAAGTGAACTGATTTGATTGTTTATATCTACGCGTTCTCTCACTCTAATCGAGGATGTCGTTACAAGTTTAGTTGTTTCATGTGTAGTCCGTAGAACTCTGCAGAATTTTTGGGGAGTCACGTATCAACTGATTTGTATGCAATGGAAAGCTTGTCCAACTCACGATTCCTGGGGAAGCACATAGACTACCTCGCAAATGTTATCGTTCCTCTCCTAAGAACAAAACATAATAAACAAGCTTACTTGCAGTTCTTATTTGTGCCAATATACAACATTAAACAAAATAAACGATCAATATTAGTGCTCACTAGATCATCATCACAGTTAAGAACAAACAATCATGAACTCCAAAGTGTCATTTCCGAAGCACAGTTGAAGCTGTGTTTATTCATCTGTGCAACCTCTTCCCGTGCGTTTAGAAAGAATTTATTCAGACCTTTAGGCTCCGCTGGCCTACCTTACGTCCTTAAACTCGCAAGACACGACTTGAACGGTCAACAGTCTGACTAACCTCGCACACGCATACGTACACACATTCGGAAACCATTGTGCTAGTCTGGTACAGTGTGAGTGCGGTGCAGGAAGTAGGGAACGAAAATTTGGAGTGTAATTTCCCAAAACCAAAAGAAGCGCAACTCACGAATATCCCAAAGAAAGAGTGAAATCGTAATGACAAGCCCGAAGAAATGTGAAAGAACCGGATGTGGACAGAAGACAGAAAGGAGTTCGTGGTAGATCAGGGGATTAAATTTGGCGTGTTCGGATGAACTCAGCTTTGGGCTAATAGACAATGAACTGTTCTCGTTTCCAATCTTCTTTTGGAATACGCCGGCATTGTCAAACTAGATCAGTGATGATTTGTGTCAATGGTTATTGAAAACAAGCTTGTTCATTAGATTTAAAACACAATGTGCTCTTGTAAACATTTTCAAAAGTAATCCCGAATCTAAAAAAAAGACATTCTGGCCATTATTATAGATACTGCCTTTTGCTTTTTGGCCACAAATGGCCACGATTCAGAATACAATAAAATTATTGAAATACACAAAAACATGGAATCGAAAATGCAATGCGATTTGCAGATATTCACCTTTGATATTTTTTGTAAATGTTGGGCCATCCAAATGACTATTTTGTGACATTCCCGGAAAAGTTGTGGAACCCAATGCACCTTGATATGATTTCATTTATTAATTGTCATATGTGCTTTTGAAGTTTCAGACAGGGAAATAAATTTCCTCATATTCCACCGGAAAGCACAGATGAACAGTGCAAATACACAAATCACAGTTTGCTATCCTTTAAGGATATTTTGGAATTCATTCGGAGACCGGTTGTCACGTGGACATCAGTCATTGACCTTGTTTCGTCCCCGCATTTACGGATTTCTGCTGAGTGATCGTTCTCATGTCAGTCGATTACTTAGACCTGAGGAATGCGGCCGGCAAAGCAGTTAAGGAATGTATACAATATCACGTGACGTAAAAGTTGCCTTAGGACTCGTTTAGGTCGCCACTTAACGTGTAGGCGTCCGTGACGCGGCTGATTCTGGATGCGCTGATCGATAACTGTGTCAGCCAAGGGCGGCGAATCTACCAGCCAGCTCGTACGGATCGACGATATTTTATTTTCGCCCGTGTGAATCGGGAAGCGTGGGCCTGTAAAATTAGAGCCTCGATCCTGTTGTCGCCATGATGCCAAAATGACATATAACTAAGCCCGAATTCGGGTCAGGGGCGCAAGCGGGGATATTGACCGGACAAGCAAATACGAACCGAGGTGAAGTGTGTGACCCAGTTTTGCCACGTCCCGGGAACCAAGCCTCGGCAACAAGCAGAGATGTCACTTGGTCAACGTGTGCCGACTAGTAGCTCAGCGGGGTGACTGTGACAAACCGATCAGTCAGTTCTCGCAACTCAATGTTAGGTATTTTTGGGTCATGTAAAAGGGATCATATGAAGTTGATGCTAAATTGACGGATGACTGAGCCCGCACATCGGTCAGAGATGATGGAATGCTAAAAGCACATCTGAGTTGACCGATTCAGATCTATGGCTCTAAATCAACCGTCAACCGTCAACCGTAGGGAGGATCATTTTTTCCACTAGCCAGTTACTCCCATTTTTGTCTTCATAGCCGTTTCCAGGTTAGGCGGACCGAATCTGTTGACCCCAATAATCGTAATTCTTCAGAAATTTGGTACACTGATGCGCTAGCCTGCTGGTCCAGAGAGATAATCACAAAAACTGTACAGTCGTTTATCGTTCTTCATCCCAAGCTCACCCCAACTAGTCGAAGTCTACGAAAAGCCGACTTAGCCAAAATGTTATGGATTTCCGGTGACATGACCCAGTTTGTTCTGCGAATCGGTAACAATAAATCGAGGCTGATCTGGCAAATTCTACTTTTCAGGCGGCATGTCAATTCCGTACCTGTATTACTATATCGTAAATCTCGATACTGGATCACAAGTCAACAAAATTCACCTATACTTCATATGCAAGAGTTTGTCAACAGGGAGGAACTGATTGGAGATCAGCGTTTGACCAATCGCATTGTTGATAAGTGACCGTAAAAGTGACGGTATATTCCTGAATAACCAATGGTGATGCGAGATTTGGTGAATGTCTAGCAGTTACTAACTGCATCACATGAAGTAGTCCGACATTCCAACCAAAAGTAACATTTCTTTTGCTTGAGGCGATCGAGAGTGAGTCGTTTCAGCGACTGTCAAACAACTCTCAGTTTGACAGTATGTCCACTGTTAGTCATAGAGCATTGTTGTATTTCCGACAAAGGTAGTAGAACATACGATGAATTATTTATTCACGGTAGAACAGTGGTTCATGCCGACGGTTTCTGCAAAAGGGTCAGTGGGTAAATCTCCAGGACAGTTTCTAAGGCCAGCTAAATTTCGAAACGAATTCGAATTATTGTTATTTTAATGTAAATGGAATCTGTCGATGCTTACCAAAGGCAATCAGATTCACATTTATACCATTCCCCTAAGATTCGAATGCGAATAATCGTTGACGAACCGGTGACTAATCGGTGACGAAGATTTTATTTACGGACTCAAGTGTTCCGTTGTCAAGTACCAAACAGGATAATCATGAATAAAATCCCTAAGTGGTCGACTGCTTCCCAGGGGAAACCGGTAAGAAAGAAATCCTTTGCACAGATGAAATTGTCCACATCACTGAATGGATATCGAAGGATTCGGCTATAGCCCCGAACAAAATACAGATCAGAATCAACATGGAATAGTAAAAATCAGTCAGCATCTCCATCAGCAAACGATATTTAGCTGGACAATTAATAGGGAATAAAGCATTACGTCCAATACCTGTTGTTACTAACGCTGATCCTAACAATATGTTGAACAAATCATACACGGAAAAAATGACAACCTTTGGGGCTAAAAGTCGGCTCTCGTGGTCGAAAACGTTTAATCACACACTGTCGAACGAATAGTTACAAAACCTCATCACTGGCATAGACCAGTGCAAAGTGTTTATTAATTTATTACAATGAATCACTCATGTGGTAAGTCCCGGTGTGACGACCAAACGTTGGAAGCATTTGTTGGCAGCTTTCTCCAAGAACGACATCATCCAACCACTTTCCGTGATTGACGAATTCGAAAGGCTATCCAACATCGACGCATGCTTGGTTCGCATTCTTCCTCTATCTTAGCCTTAAAAACACGGCACACTAACTCTGTCAGACCGAATCTGGGTGAATAATGACTGAGATGAAGTCCAGCTCCGGAGTAGTTCCTCTACGTGAATACAGTTTCCGGGTTTGAATTACAATGTACAGCATCACATGCGACAACAACTTCTTGTGTGTCTCAGTTTATCCGAAATTTTACAAAGCCATTGTTTACATTCGATGTCTACAATACCTTGTTCACTCATGGCTCCAATCAAAGGTAAATTCATACCACGACAATTAACCGTCTTCACCATTGCAAGCTAATCAATGTTAGATGTTTCACCATTTCTTCGACTTGAGTGTCGTTAGCAATGGGAATGGATGCAACCAACCGTCGCAAAAAACACCCAAATCCTTGACTTGAGTTAGATTGGAATTGAGAACGAGTTGTCACATCTGTCTGATAACAAATAGAAGTAATGGAGCCAGAAAACTGAGTCAACTAGATGCTACCGGTCGATTTACTCTAGTGAAACAACTCCAGTCAACTAGTGGGATGGTGTGAACAGGACGAGGCAATGAATAACCAAAGTTGATCGATGAGTGCCGCGTTCATTGGGGTCCAGTCAACGAATATTGTATAAAGTCTTGGCAGAAAATGGGTCCTTGTTTAGTCTCACTGGTATGGTGCCTATCAGAAACACGCCTTCTGGAACTCCTACGCACCGACTCAGATGGAGTTGGCGTAATGATCTTGATAGTGTATCACATGGTGACAACCCCAGTAACTTTTCAAAGGTACAATCGGATCAGTAGGACAGGCTTGTCGACATTCTGGCGCCCCCGATTCATCATGATCTTTGTAAAAAGGGAAATGTGCCCCTTGTGCCAGAATGGTACCGACGACTACAGAATTAAGACTGGAACATCCGGATAATCAATTCTAGAAATTTTTTGTTGTGCTTAAGCGTTAGTAACAATCTATCAATTTTCGCAAAATTTCGTACCTATTGTTCCATTTGCTGCTCAGTTACCGGGTCCGTTAATTACCAGCTGGTCAAAATAACTTTTGATCGATTAGACTTGAATGACACAGACATACTTATGGAGGAAACGATAGTTGGTCGCTGGAAATAATATGGCTGTGATACTGGCCCTCAAATATGTGATGAGCGACACAGTCACACTCGAGCCAGTCGATTTCGGTTCGCTATAGAAACAGTACCAAGGCATTTGGTAGACAGTTAGCATATTAGGCTATTGAGGGCGTCTTTTGGTCAAGTGTGCCTGAGATAGGGTGCCTCGAAGTCAGAAGATTCACTTCTCTAGAAGTAGACTTATCGTTTACAGAAATCACTGTAACTCAATATAAATTACGTTGCATTTGTTTTCGCCTATTACAGTGTTGATCATCTATGTTGGGTACTTAAATTAATTGAGCACGGGAATTGAACATAGGAAAGCAACTGTACACGAGTACGAGTAATGCTGATTAATCTGGACGGGAATTCACAAGACATATCTTCAACCTGGAAGGCTCGGGTTCAAATTCTTGGGTGAGTTGGTGGATACGCACCAATGATGAGCTCAAACGAGAGCGAAACGCGGAGCTGGTGCTTCCCGAGTGTGCGATGAAACCAAGTGATTTGAGGTCTGTACGCAGGTATAGCCCGTAAAACATACGGAAACAAAAGAATCGATGAAATAGGTTGTAATTTCGACTTGACCAAAATCTTTTGTTTTGTACTTTGTGTCAGACAGAAAGTGTGCATTAAAGTCTGGAAAACTCACTGTGTGTTGTTCATGCGCACTCGGGGTTTGAATGTATGCAGTTTACAACAAGCTTTTTGGCAAACTCCACAAAACACAACAATCTAACCTGATCATAGAGTATCTGATTAGTATGTTTGTACAGGATTGGTTGGCTCAGTCGAGGGCTAACAATTGCGTTCACTTCCGTTTCCCACGACTTGTGACGACTAAATTCGTATTTTCGTAATTCGTCAGCCAGACTGACATATCGTCCTTTGACCTAAAAGCAAAACAATGTGCACAGAGCAGTCTTAAAAACGAATCAAGGAAATACATATCGAATGAATCGTCATGCAATGCAAAAATCTCCGTAAAGCTGTTTCAGCCTCTTTAGGATTCATTAGCGGTGTATGTCCACCAAGCCGAAACTGGGAAGAGGACCTGGGTCAAACGATTTTGAGTGAGCGCGGTGGTCATTTAGGCGCAGGTCCACGATTGAGGTTATTCCCAAGAAATATCTCGTCTACATTTTCTCGTGTTAAGACCAAGTTTTTCACTTTTCTACACAAATGAGAGAATCATTGTGCTCCTGGTTTCTAACTGACGGAGGTACATCTTGAAACCCATTCAGTGACGAAACAATTTTTGTCTGCATGTGCCGAGTGGATGTCGCCGCTTTGGGGACTAACGTCAATCCCCCATGGTGCCCAGAATCGAAGGTGCAGTACTACCAGAAACTAATGGTACGGGTCGGAATTCTGTGCATTATGAATTGTTGGGAACTTTTCTTTTAGAAATGTGAAAACTAATGAATGCATGGAATTAAAAGAGAATTTTACAAGATTGTCTTACTAGCAACTTGTATCTAAAGAAGTTGTCCCGTTGTTGAATTCCAGTAATAAGATGATCAATAGCTGAGTTTTGAATATTATTGCCGGAAATAAATAGTAAGTTATACAACGGTTATAATCCAAATTGAAAATACACAAATGGTAATTTTCACGAAAACTTAGCTGTTTACCCAAATGTGGGAAATCACTGGTAACTAAGATAAACTGTGCTAAGTTTACGTGCGAACCACGTGCTACAGTCGGCACAGCTCCACGCTGGTCTGCGTAGACAAGCCCATAATGAGAATGGTAACAACAGGCGGTCGACAAATTCAAACATTTCGCAAATATAATTGGATGGAATGGATTCCGCATTTAGAATATTCCCTTGAACCATAATTATAACCTGAACTTGATCCCGTTCTATTGTGGTCTTCTTGTCGACTTTATTCGTGTAGCTTGGGTCGAAACCAATTTAGTGTTTAGTTGTAATTCGTATCACCATGACCGAGTCTAAATAGTATATAATACCAGGCAATTTAGTTTGTATTCTTAAATTCCCCAGGATATTGTTTCAGTTCCTAACCCTGTTTGAACACATTACACTATTTCGTCATATTTCAGTTTCTTGGATCGTTTTTGCATGTAATTTAACCCTTGCTAAGATTCTGTCGTGTAAAGACTACCAAATATGCGAACGCCACAGAATTACCTACAAAACCCATCTAAACCAAATGGCGTTTTCTGCTCATCAGTGTCACTTTATATTCTTGTTTCGCAGTAAGTGTGATAATTGACTTTTATTTGTTCTAATGTGAGCATGAGACATGCACAAGCTTCATGAGGCGACCATGTTGTCAATCTCCGTTTATCGACCGAAATTCGCCTTGTCATCAGTGTTGTTGCAAAGCGGCCTCTGAATAGGACGGTTTTCTGAGCCCGTGCGGACGAGAGCCAAACGACTGGTGTGCATTGGGTTGACGTCTGAGCCAACCGACCGGACCAACTAACAGGATGTATTTAGGCGACGGTGGCGCTAGGGGAGTGCACATAGCGAGACACCCGATCGTTCAGGTCCATTGGGGCGTACCGGCCTACCGCAGACCAGGTAGCATGTTTGACCCTGTTTCGACTATGGGACAAGCCCAGTCCGTGTAAAAATGTTTTGTCGAGACGGTCATTCTTGTGCCAAACTGTGCGATGTGATCTAGGTTCACATGCGACTGATTGCTTAGCCCGGAAGATGGGTAGTCGTCATCGTGTGTGGATTATGACAGGTTGAGCGGTATTATTTAGCTGATTGGTTTCCGAATTGAAACAGGTTGTGAACATCTGAATCGGTTCATTCCCTCTTATGAAAATTGATGGATTAGCGTGCGTTTGCGGAATGACGTTGATTTTACACTTTGTTTTCAACTGTGATTCAGGTTTATGGCCTTCGTCGTACATAGGTTCCCGGTAGTAAAATCATCCATCGTCAGATTCGATTAATGTGAACCAGCGACTCTTGGTCAAGAACAATGATAACTCACACCTGCGATATTTTGTAATGCTAATGCACTTGACGTCGTTGAAAGTCTGCTCGGTTAGTCGACTGACTACCATGTTCGATACATAATCGTTCGCTCTAGGTTTGCAGCGTTGCAGAGTTTGGGTACACTAGATTATAGATGGCTGTTGATACCTTCGAAACGTTATAAAGCAGGTGTTCAGTGTTTCTGTGGTTTCCTAATGGCGAGTTGATCGTTGGCGCATATGCTGAACACCTATTCGCAATATCTGTGGTGGACGTTGAGGTGGAGTAAATTACTTTAAAGTTACGAGTAATTGTTTGCTGTGCCCGATGAGCTCAGCTTCCGGGCCCAGTTGCGCACAGTTTTTCCGAGTTCATGTTTACAACCTATAGGTACGAAACACGTACGATACGGGCATTGGGCTAACCGTGTGAGCTTTCAATATGAATATCTCATATTGCAGCCTGGATGTATTGTTTTCATTAGGTACGGCGATACAAAACCGCTGCCACATCCTTATTCTATGCATAGATATGCATTAAGTGAGCGGTATTGAACTGTCGGAAGAAGTTGACCAAATCCTGCCTAGATTTCGTGATCACAAGGGTATGCTGTATTGTTCAGTTTGTTCTCAATGAAGGCCATATAAATGTCGGGTATAGTCCTAGAAGGCATCCTACGGCGAAGCCGTCAATCTGGCGAAAGTGATTACTCTGTAACTTAGAAGACGTGAAATGCTCAAATCTGTCCGTCGCCGTGAATTGTTTGCTTGCCGACAAGCTTCAACTTGCAAACAGCTACTCTCCCTCCATGAATGTCTGAGAAGAAGTATCTTACCAAATAGTGTAAATCATAGACTGCCCATCAATTATCCACAGGGCTGGATGATAGCGAGGCAAATTGGTGGACGTATGGTACGTATGCTGATCACGGATGCTCACAATTGCTTGAACAAATATAGACGCATAGTGATATTGACTAGATATCTGTGCAAGCAAGTGACAGATAATGAAGCCACTGCAGAAATTGAAACTTCATTGAGTTACATGTTGGAGATCGTCAGAAAAGGAAAAGACTATCATTACATGCGAAGCCAGAAGGACCCAAAAGAAATGGGAAATAGAACACGGGTCAATAATCTATCATCTCGGCCAGTATGAACCGAAGAGCATAACACACTCAAAAAGATGCGCAAGTTCAACAAGGGATTACATGGCTGAGTTGGAACACAAGCTCAGGTAATCGGGTTCCCCAGAGGACAGCACAAGCGAACTAAATCAAATTATAGTCTTCGATATGTTTCGTGCAAGGCCATTCAACCCTCTCTCGGGTACGGAACATAAAACACTACGCACTCTGAGGAAGGACAAGGACGTAATCATCTTGTCCGCTGATAAAGAAAAAATAACGGTCATCCTGGACAAGCCCGACTAAATTGAGAAGGGAAAACAACCACTTAAAGACACAACCACCTACCGTTTACTTGAAAACCGATCCAACCATAAAACTGCAAAAAGAGATCAACAAGACCCTAAAGAAGTTTGAAAACATGTAAAGAATCACCAGAGAGGTAGAAAATGGTAGAAAATGAGGGTTGTGGCCTAAAACACTGGGTGCCAAACGTTCACAAAGAAGGCGTCCTACTCATATGCTTTGTCTTCTTTCCTGGAACTCTAGTATACAGGTTAGCTAAAGAACTGTTGAGACGTCTGAAACTACTGATATGTGGATCAAGCCATTCCGTGGCCAACGCTCATCCATTCTTGGGAAGGCTAAAAGAGGTCGCTCCGGAAGAAGATGAAGCAATGGTGCCATTTAATATCACCACTCTGTTTGCTTCAACTGGCCTGGATCTAGCAAACAAAATAAGCGAAATACTCCTGCAACACCATTAATCGGACATACCACTGGGAACATAGTTTATAAACTACTAAAAATGTGCCTATACACGTGATTCAAATCTAAAATTAGAGTACGTAAAAAATTAAAAGAACATTGATGGAATCAACCATGTTCGAATTTCTCGCTGGAGCAGTAATGCAACCCCTGGAAAACGTTGCACTGCCAAGGTTCTAACCAAAACGTTTGCTCATATATGTGAATGATAAGTTTGTCATTATTAAACGCTGAAATATCGAAGAGATGTAAGATAATTAACAACATATTTGATGACGCCAAATCGGAGAGGGATGAGTAGCCTGGACGTGTTGGTTAAAAGAAAAAACCAACAGCACACTGCAGACAAGAGCGCATCGCAAACATTAAACCATCACAGAAACTGCCCAATCAATCATAAACGGTCATAGATCCGGACTTTATTCGAGAGGGCCAAAACTCACTGAAGCACAGAAAGACTAAAGCGAAAAAACCCTATATCTTCAATATGTTCGAGAAAAGGAAATTCGGAAAAAAATTCGCAAGAAGAAACGTGCATGCAGTGAACAAGGAAAAGAACCGAAGAGCGCAATCAAACAGAGGAATCATTTTACCATACATGAAAAATGTATTCGAACTGATTGCGATATTGCGCAAACCTTAAAGAGTCACAACTGCTGATAGACCGTCCCAAACTTTGAGAAGAAATACATCAAAACCAAAAGAGTCACTGAAAACGGGGGGAAGAAGAAACGTCGTATTCAAAGTCAAATGCGTGGACTGTGACAATTGTTATTTCGGCCACAGCGGGAGAAAAGTGGACACTCGAATTTCCCAGTACGAACTAGCCATAAGAAGACATGGTCGACTCTCTCTCCCTCAAATTCGTTTACGAAGACCGAGAAGAAAACAAATTCAATCTGGATAATGGGATTCTGAATCAAGGAAATTCAAGGCACGCGTGGGAGGTTGTTCAGTTAATTGAACAAGTGTACATTTGAATAAGAGGCAAACAAGTTGCCTGACTGAGGATCGGAATTCAAGCTACACAGAACCATAGTCACAGATTTGAGTCATTTGACATGTATCTGTCTTGGGAATTGAATCCTCGAAATAGCAGCAAGGCTCACAGATAAACTGATCAAACGTCGCAGAACAAATGCCATTGTTTTAGGGTCGAAGTTTAAACCAACAAACCAAGTGGAAAACAGGCCCATAGTTTCCAGATCAAGGTCGTCAAGGGCGTTCAAGTTCAAAGGCAATTGTAACCCTATTAATAGTGGAAAACCCCAACAGCTGCACAAAAGCACTGACAATATCAACTCGACCGTTGCTGAAACTTTTGCGATCTAAACACAAAGTTCCGCCATCAGAATCCCATGAAAACCAACAACCTGAGCGACGAACAACAGAAATTTTCAGATCCATTGGGATTTTAAGTGTGGAATAAAATGCGACCTTTTTGGCACTGATGCATTCTTGGTGAACGTGCCGTTACACGATGCATCCAAGTAGATTTTTGAGTGTATTCAACAAGAATGGAACGATGTGAATTTATTTAATTAGTTTAAATTTTTACAATATGTAACCTATAATAGGACCTTGTGAGTTGTAGCGAAATCATTCCGGTATTGAATTTCGTTAAGTGACTTTGCTCTATTCTCAGCTTACGTTTATAACGGGAAACAGTTTTGAACGGTCATAGTGATTCCCATTTTTGTATACTGATGTCAGCTAGAAAAAGCCGTTAGAAAAAGCACGATTTCGTGACATGAGATAAAATGATTGATTTCAATTGGTATTTTTTCATTTGATTGAAATCTGAAAAAAATATGCAGTGTAGTTTGGAAAGTTAAATCTAGATGATTAACCTGTTCGAAAGTGAAAATGGTGGCACGCGGAATACAGATTTCGAACAATCGTAGCATTTATACCTGAAATCGTGATGCGGAATCCAGCCACTCGCAAATAACACTACTATCAATGAACATCAGAATGGCTTTGATAAAAGTTACTGAACTGAAGACAATGTGAAACCCACAGCAGCCTGAGGAGACGTTTTATTTGAAAATTATGCGTTCATGTAAAAAACACGATGAATACCGACTGGCGGAATACATTCTGGCCAACGGGATTTGTGGCATGTTTGAACTTCACGTCCACGTGTCGTCAAGGTTCGGATTAGCGGGTTGTTTATACAGGCCACCGCGAAACTGTATTGAACTGTAGTCCGTAACTTACATACAAGCTCAACACGGAGACCGTCAAGCCACCGTGGATAGGATTGAAAAGGCTGGGTGTTACAAGTGTCAGCTGCCGCAAAGCTACAGCTACTGTAGTGACTCTCACAAGGACCCATCATACAATCATAGCTTTATTTATTAACCCGAAAGACTATTTTTCAAACATTTAGATAGTAGGCAGATCGTCCGAAAGGGGTTCATATTTCCCCAAGTGATTCATCAATGCGATATCAATATCCAACTCGTGGCTAAAAATCATAGAAGCACTGTATAGATGCTTCATCTTTGCTAGGAATCATGAACAGTGAGTTTCCATCGCGCCGGAACTGAGACGCAAACCCGTGACGAACGACTGTGAGTAGAACACCATAGCCATCACGCTAACCAGACTGATTCACAACGGAGCATAGAATATTAACATTACGCGAATGAAATATGCCAGGAAAAAGTTTTAATCTTTTGCGTTGGCCCAAATAAAATAAACTGGACGACTTTTTTGGCAGTTGTTTCTGAAAGGAATAAACGTACACTCTACGATATGATTCGCAAACCTCAGGGCATGTGGTCTGTATTTTCGTGCTCTTTACTAGTACATTGGCGAAAAGGTGAAGAAAAAGAAACTTGTAGAATTCGCCGTACAACCTAGCTGGACTAAGCCCCACCTCCGGGCCATCAGCTACCCCTGGAGCGCTACTAGTTGTCAGTGAGCTTAATACCATCAAGTTGGATAAAAGAAGTGGAAAGATCACTAAGGATGCCCTAATCCAAGGTCCAAAGAAAAGCAAAGTCAGAATGATACATTCCTTATACCATCCATGGTGCTATTATGCATATTTTTCAGCTGTTGCTTTCTTCTCGTTGTGTTGAATAGGACAAAAGCGTGAAATGGATATTGATTTCGTACTTAAGCCTCCCTATGAAGATTTTCAATTACAGTAACTGCATGATCTCGAGAACGGTCTTAGTAGACTATGAGACGTGTACAGATGCTAGGTATTTGGTAGAACTACTGAATTATGTCCTTTCGGCCTTTAAAACAACCAACCACGCATCTCAAACAGTGGGCCAGTTGTGAATCTCAATAATATGTGGTATAAAAACAGTCTGGTATATATAAAGATAATTTACATAGTAGGTGGCCTATTCCTCTTTGCGGATGAAGGGAAATGCGTATCTGGCTTCGAATCTCGAGGATGCAGTTATAATTAAACGAATCAATCTCAACTTGGCATTGGATGAATGCGATAACCATGGACTGACCACATAAACTATATTATATGTGAACCGGCCCACTCACCGCTTTCCCCTCATCCTCGTCCAAGATGTCCGGTTGCGAATTGACAAATCGTAAAATGCTAGCTTTCACCGTAGACATGATCAGACGAGTCCAAGAAATTGAACCGGAAATAGGTGGCAAATAGTGTGCCAAAAGCGGTGTCTCTCTCATTTCCTTGAATTTCATCTCGACTTTGAACAGCTGAAAATCGGGTGTACGGCGAATTAGAAAATATTTATGATAAACTGATAAGCCTTGAATCACCATGCAATACAAAAATTTAACCAGAATTTGCTGACGGTACTTCCCTATTATTTCGTTATTTTTATTAATCAGCTGCCTTACATATTCGTATCACTAGACCAGGTGATCCGTAGCGGGGGGAGCCTGACGGATGGATCCCTCATAAATAGATCAAACCATAGGAGCAGAAATTTAGCCGATTCATTGACCTCAACAGGAGACCACCGGTTGTGATTCATTGTTTTAACGCTGAAATCTCTCGTGATAGTTTGGTTTGATATTCACCCCGTAAGACCACGAAATATTTTCCACCATGACTTCAGTCATCTTATAAATCAGGTTTTTTCTGATTTTTCACCTTTGAAACACAGAATGACAGAAGATATTCCTGATTAAGTAGGCAATTAATACAACAGAAACCTGTTTCAGAAATCGGTCGATGCATTTGGACATCGGATAACTAGTAAATAGCACCCCAGCCCTCAGTAGTCTAACTACACAATAGGTTTTAATGTCGCCGTGACTCACTCCCCATTTGGTCTCTCCTTTCTATTCGGTCGGCTGATTTTACCTCGTTGGGAAAACGGGTCCAATACAGTCGTCCTCCAAACATTTCAGCGAAAGTCCGTTTTTCAGTTCGTGACAGTGGTCAAACGGTCAAGTTCGTGATATTTCAATCTGAAAGTTTAAAGTTCGAATCCCTTCAACTCCCCGATCCCATTTTTGGAGGTAATGTACTTTGTTGGTTCATAATTAGAGTGGGTGGATGGTAAAAGATAAAAGGATCACAAATCCACTCTTGATTATCTGAATGTGTGGACAGGAGTGCAAAAGTAATCACGGTCCCACTCTATTTGCGTACCGATAATACCATCAATAGCTTCTTCTCGAGCCACTTGGTAAATACTGACCTCACGACTTATTTTAAAAGGCACATTCGTGGTACAAAGACATCATCCTACTGGTGAGCTACTGACTTTCATCTAAAGCCCGGCAACTCATAACAGCCCCGAAGAATGATTACAGTTGGTAAAGGGAGTTCCAACACCCAGCTATGTAATCCTGCGGCAATAACCTTCCGTTCTGTCATTGGTTGATGTGGTGAACTGCGGGGGGGGGGCAGGCATAATGCTCTTGGTTTTGTGTTTTGTTTCAGAAACAGGTGATTGTGTTTAAATCGAATCAACTCACTTCATTCCCAAAACTTCGCAAAACATCGCGGTACTTGTCTTTCAACAAACACGTGATTGCTGCTCGCGCTTTTACAGATTTGAACTTTTCCAACAAATCAAACGCTGATGTTGGACCGCGAATATGTGCGAAATAGTCGTTGATAAAATTCTTTGCTTTGGCATCGATCATTGATGCGTGATCTTCGAATTCGCCTTTCACTTTGAGCCAGATCTTTTCGTTCTTCGGCAAGAATGGACACGGTAGGTCCTGAAAAAGAACGCAAAAAGTTCAATGTGAAGTTGATCAATTTCGTTGGGATTAGTCTATCTCATTTGAAGTGAGGTTCACCTACAGAAGCGAAGTAATTCATTCCGTCAGTACCCTGCTAGTTCAGGTGAGAAAATCTGGAGTATGTTCCCACAGTGTGTCCAAATTTACGAAGGATTCCTTTCTGGCCAAGGGCCAAGATTCATGGATGAATATGTTGGAAATTTGGAATATGAGGCAAGGCTATCTATCCGAGGCAATGCCGAAAATGGCACAGAACAGTCGCCCTACTGTCGCGTTTGCACCTCGAACGATTACTTGATCTTGATGCGCATGCTTGCACAAGCACATAGCTACTCCAGTCAGATTGCGGATTAATAAGAAAACGTCCTTATTGCCAGCCAAGAATGGACTGGTTGAGAGATAGCCAGATAAAGTCGATCATGGAGTGAAGATTGACTGGATGTGTTACATGTTCATCGTCGACACCGCCGGCTTTACTCAGGGGGTCTCCTGACCATCCTGCGGATTGCTTGGTTTGCTACTGCTGCACATTTACCGTGCCACCAATCTTAGGGTCAGTTGCTGTTATAGTTAGGTTTCTGACATTGAGGCCCAAGCTGCTTACAGCAAATACTGCGATATGCAGTCACGGCACCAAATGTTACTCATTCAAGCGTTTTATTATTGTGAGCCTTGGTATCTGCCTAATATGAGTCTTTGCAAGGGATTTTGACGGGCTTCCAAATTACCTGAGTCGATCGATTTGCATCCCAATTGATTTTCTTGCAGTATATCATTATTCATGTTCTGTTTTGCGACGGTCTTCATAAACAATGATAAGAATGGACGTGTTTCTAGTTTGCAATTGGGGATTTATTTTAGGACTGGAATGAATTTTATATTGGAATTATTTCTTCCTCGAGATACTTGAAGAGTGAGATGAATCTAATTTATAGCCTCAGGAGTATTCACGGAAATCTTTCGCTAAAGAGTCCACATAATGCACTAATTTAAAACTAACGGACTGAAACTGGATTGGGACGAAAATCCTTAAGGGCTCATCCCAACCTCATGGCACATAGACACTCGACAGTGATTCCCACGGCTTGGTGAGGCGTCGCGAAGGTTTACTGCATCTTAAAAATGGGAGTTGGCCAAAATTTCTTCGGGCCTCGGACACTACTGCCTCAATTTTCAAGTGGCTCGACAATCGAGCTAAGCTGAACTGACCACGTACGTTCTCACGAAAGGCGGGTTGAACTCCTCCGAGGTTCTGGTATTGATGAGAACGCTAACGGAATGGAGTGAAAGCAGTGTTCATTCACCTAGTGTTTGTTGCGGAAATGGGATCTGATGTTTCATTTTCAGATGACCTTCTCCGTGAACAGGACTCTGAATGGCAAAGCCGGAGCTGGTCTTGTTGAACGCATCTTGTTGTAGTTTACCATCTACATGTGCTATATGAATTATTTTTGGAGATTGTTCGTTCTCCAGATACGAAATAGAATGAGTGCAAAGAGAGTTCTCCAAGTTAGTTATACTCGCCATGGCTGCTAATTGTTTGTTTTTATTGTCATAGTAGCCATCATACAAGCGATTTTATACAGATAGAAGATTATGCAAAGACAAACGGCAGCCGACAACCTCACGAGAGACTGTTTACATCACTAAATTTGTTATTAATATATGACGAATAACAGTCAAGTGCACAGAAGTGAGCAATAAATGAGACTATAAGTTGGACGCATCCTGGCATTTTATTCGGCAAACTTGTTTTCAAAGATGAGTAGATGTCTTTCCCAACAGTAAATCAACGCTGATTTACGTATAGAAGCTTTAATTAGATGGAGAAAACGTTTGATCATTTGGCGCGACTAGCCAGTTCCAGCTATGTATTTGTAAATGATGGTGCTCTATTAACTGTCGACAACAGTGCATCTCAAGCGAAATCATCGGTTGGCTTGATGTGAAAAGATTTTCCAACACTCCCGCAATAGGTGGAGTCCTACAAACGAAAAGTCAAATCAACAGTCCTGGAACGTAAAATCCCGTGATGATTGTTAATTGCTATTCATATGGTTTGTGTTCAGAATACACTTTTCAAGTCCATTTATGGTGAGTTGCACCGAAATGCATCTACAGTGTGATGCGGCGACTGTTCGGGCCGCAGATCATTGAAAGTTTTAGGCGTTCGATAAATACGATTTCCGCTAACATTACCTTAATAGATCTATTGCTGGTCAGGTAAACTGGCAACATTGCACAGGTTATTTCCAGACTAAATTATCCTATTGAGAAATAACAGTTGTGTTGCTTATTCATTCGTGGTTTCACGATCCCGACACCAACAGGCACCGACATTCACGACAGCAGGTTACGGTATATATAATCAATAACCGCAAAACCTGCCGTGTGCTTCCGCGAAAATTTTCACTCATCCAGATACTATATACGGTATATATTTATATGGACACTTATAGGAATTATTCAGTCTGCCCCAAAATCACGGCTCACCTGACTTTTGATCGATGTGAATAGCTGATCGACCAGTCGCAAAACTTCACTGAGTGTCTTACTATCGCCGGTTATGTTTTTCAGCTCCGGACCGAACATGTGATAAAATTCGTTCGCACACTGTTTGTCGATGCAGAGTCAACGGGGAGAATAGAAGTGACAGGAACAGCAGAAAATCGTAGGTTAACTGATTGTGCATGTAAGTGGGGGATGATAATAGTGATTTGATAAACTCGAAAATGGTTGGAATGGGAAAAATCTCCCACTAAAACGGAATTTAAATCAATGCATTGATGCTACCCACGAGTTTCAGTCGCATATGCTCAACCGGCTGAGCCGTACCAAAAAGTATCGGGACATTTCATTTTAGGACCAATGATCATCCGTCAAAATTGTCCAAGGATATCCCATCCACTATGGTGGACGTTTTGCAGTTCGACTGTCACTGCCTAGCCTTCGCATAATGTCACACTATAGTATTTGGACTCGTTATAAACAGACAATTCGGCCAGTTGCGGTGCCTAGGGGATATGGACTAACAATAATTACGGACTTGACTTCGATCCAATCTACGTGAATGAAGTCAACAAGAAGAGCACAGCCGAACAGGCACAAGTTCAAGTTCCATTTACAACTCAAGGATTTATATACGAAGTTGGAAATATTCCAATTGGTAAAATATGTTCCGTCCACCCGCTTTCGCCAAATGCCTAGATTTCACGACCACTTGTCGCGATTCCCATTGGTTGCCTGTCTACGCAGGCCAACGTGAAGCTGTATCAGACTACATCACGTGAATTGCACGTAAACTTACCACGCATGCGCACGAACATTCCGACCACATCTCTAGCAGCGGTAAGTCAAACTTGATCCCTTCAGTGCTCGAGACAGATTTACACGAAGGGATTCCCGGGAGTATGTGCGTGTGTACAGAAGAGAAGTTGAAGTCATACCAGCGATTACACAATCAACAAAGGTGATTAAAATTCCCTGAATGCAGGGATGGCCTCAAGTCACAGTTAAAAAAACAACGAAGGGTAACTAACTGGGAAATGACAGGAATTACCAAGCTACCTCAATGCGCAAAATAGGATTGAAAAGCGTTGTTAACCCAAACCCTGCGATTCTCGCAGTTATTTCAATACCTTTTGAGATTAATGTCCAGAACAAGAAGGTATCCGTTTTCTTTTGTCTATCCAGTGAGAGTAGAGATTTTGATGTATTTGTGACCAATGGGTAATCGACGTGGTGTTTGTAAACCACTGTCTCGCTTACAATGGATCTCAGTTTGACTATCATGAATCAACCAGGAACCCGGGGTTTGGATTCACGGGCATGGTTGGTTATAAAGTTCGGTTAGGTGAAGAATAATAGCAACCTTGATCTAGAAGTCGTCCGGGACAGCAAAAGTCAATGAGCAGAAATGATCATCAACTTGTTGATACTCGTAAATCATGACGGTTGAAGAATGGGATACCGGTGGCACGACGTTATAACTTCAGTACATCTTTTCCGCGAAACTGTGAATGAATTTGCCACAGAATTACAAAACTGTTGATGATCGGTAAGGAATTGCAAAACGTTTTTTTCCCTATGATATTGGAACAGAGAGGTTGTAATTCATATTCATATTCTTTACCATCGGAATCGTCAACGACAGGTCAACTTAACTTCGGACACGGATTATGCCCGCACTGCCTCGAGGTTCGTCAAAGAAGACAAGACAGATTGCAAACATGAACGCAGTATGTTTAAGCTCATTAAAATAAGACAGATAAAGTGTGAATACCCGTGACCCGGTGAAGTATCTACCGTAATTATAGTCTTTAAAATTCACAGGTACTGAACAAATCTGTCGTCAGACTAAAAGTAAAAAAGTTTACACGACCCAATCATTTGAGTTTAATTGAGTTCGTGCTGAATACGATTGGTTTTTTGGTAAGTCCACTCAATCCCTCAATCGGATCAACTGTTATGTTTGATAACTCAGGTTGCTAGCAAGTGTCACCCGCATTACAAATGTTGACTCCCATCGGTAATCAATGACAGTTTCTTTTTCGCACTATTATTTTTAAAAAATTGTCGGCTATCCCTGTCATGCGTAGACTGAAAGAAAATTTCATTTGTTCGGTTTCATTTCCGTTTTGACGGTTGTATTTTGCAAGCGGTTCCATACACTCAGGCGTAAATTCATTGACCGTATTGCTCATGTGCCCATTTTTGTTTATGGGTTATGCATTCCATGTCTTTTCTTACTCGTCCGTCTGTGCCATTCTCGCGGCGGTTCAAACCACAAACTCCGCACTCGACTTAATCTGTGCCTTCCCGCCCGTAAGCCTCACCGCAATTCCTTGCCCCGTCGACTCACGCCTTAATCGATTACCGTATAGCGCAAACGCTGGAATTTCGGTTTTTGAACAACACAGTTCACTAACCTGCCTCCACAGACGACAGCCTGTAAGCCCTTTCTTCTTATTTGTGAATTATCGAAGTATACGGTTAATGACTGCCTAATGTGTGCTATGCAATGCCCAAACCAACTCCCTTTTATCAACGCTGATCGTATGTTCAGCTTTAATTTGCGCTAATATTTGTGTTTAGTACCCGTTCCATTATGATTGGCTGTTTTTAAATCAGACAGCCCCACTGATTGACTTAGGCCTGTCGACTGTGTAACGTCGGCAGCCGTTAATCTGTCCAAACCTACAAATATATTTTAGTCCCAGCCACTCAAATAGGTGACGTAAATCACTCGTTCGATCAAAAAAAGAGATTATTTCGATCATATCGTGATGTTGGTGAGCATTCGGATTGAGGGCATCGGAGCAGAACATCGCATGAAGCGAATGGCTCTAGCAAATTTTAACCAGGCCAACCGCGTACGTGGACGCAGTGGAATGCCGATTGATAAAACAGCGTTTGCGACCCTACCACCAGTCCTCATGATGTAAATGTTTTATGAAATGTAGATCGGGTGAGTATAGTGTTGTATCGATCGAGGACTGACCATACAATGAAGAAACATCCCAAGAACTAAATAGTATGACCTAACTGAAGATATGCTAAACGAATGTCTCGGTCATTATCGGTCTGACTCCCTGTTTAGGTGGTTTGATTGTCATTAATTATATCCAGTGTGCCATCAAACCACAATTCAACTGATCCAACCACTGAAGACAAGACGACGAAACTCTGATTACAGCTAATTATTTGCTTCAGGGACCTCCTAACTGCCAAGAATGGGTAACCCAATTGCGTACTACTCATCGAAAGACCATTACAACAAGCCGGGATCAAACCGACGATCTTTCGTTTGCCGAGCAGATGTTCTACCTCTGTGCTGCCGTGGACTCGGTTCTCGAACCGGAATCCTAACATTTCTGGTTAGTTTTTAAGGTGCTGCGGTCGCTGAGATTACCGCATTGATAACAAACTTCTCGTCATCGGTGCTTTGGAGATGACCTCGGCCGATGACGAGGCATAGTCAGTCTATACACAAAAACCGGAGACTAGAGGGCTTCGGAAGTCACTAGTTCGAACAACAAAAGTAACGAATATTCAGAGCCAATTTCCAGTCTATCTTTAAAGGATGGGAAATTCCCTTCAAACGCCAGCATGACGACTGCGATCACATGACATCTGCCAACTACTTAATCAGTAAGGTTTTGAAATCGTGTACAGATTACCTCCACAATGCGGTCACAGCTGGAATAGACAACGAAGCCAGATCGAATCTCAAGATTCAACAGGATACGCAAACCGATTAAAACCGAGGTAAAAATATGCTCAGTGGTGCAGGTTCGTGGAAGCCAATAGCCTGTAACTTTTCCACCGCCAGATTCGTCCAATCACCGGTCCTAGTAAAAAAAGGCTGTTTTTTTTCCAGTTTTCAGATGTTCGAAACTTTATACGTTGTGCGTGAAAATAAGTGAAGTTTCTCTTAAAACCAGAAGCAGTCTAAATTCGTATTTAATTATTTCTGTTAGCGATCAAAAGCGGGTTGTACATTGTAGCATAAAGATTGACACTGGCCATCGAGTACATCTAAAATTCATGTGATAGAATCCGGTACAGTTTCGTGGTGAGCTTCTTGGAGAAGCAGTTAATAAGAACTTTGGGAACAAGTGATCACGAATTTGGAATATGTATCGAATGTAATTAGGCCTAATATATTCCACCAAATCGGGACTCCTCATATTTTGTATATATAAATGCATGATTTGTAAGTAAACCCAAACGTAAACTTGTTTTCCAATTGGTGTGAGATTTTTCGAGTCTTCAGCACGCCTTTGTATGGTTTGCAATCGTGCATTATTGTTCGTGGATGATTTCCATATGACATGGTCCAGTACAAATACTACTAAACATTAGTATGAAATTCAGAGACGCGTTGGTCCCGGATTTATGATATGCAGACTGTCTGTTAGAAAATGGTTGGAGAATCTTTCTAGAAAACTCTTAGATTATACGTAAAGTAGTGGAATTCAGGGTTGGAATATTTAGGAGCATTGAATGTAAATATGTTAAGGTGGTTGCTCCAAGTGTTGCCCGCTGATAGTTCTCCTTGATGTGGACTGATGTCCAAGTCGGGAATTGGTCGGAAGACCGGTCGAGGTGTTCAAGCCGAGGCATGGCAAAAGGTGCAACAACTTTGAGAAGTGCACTAGACCGGGTTGGTCTCAGAAGTTTGGGTCCACGAGTTTCTTTGACTTTTCCTTCGGAGAGGCTGAGTGATAGGGCTAAATGATACAGTCAACGACATCCATTCGATCGACACCTTGAACCTCTATCAAATTTTTCGAATTATCACTGTGCACTATTCGTCGTTTATTTCTTCTTTGAGCTGGCTACCAAAGGCAGAATACAACAATGCTAGAATAATGGTTGAATAAGTTAACAGAGTTGTATGTTTCGTCAATGATGAACTGAATTTCTGTTAGTTTCGTGAGCTTTAGCCGTTGAAAACCAAATAAACAGAAATACATAATTCACCATTTCAACTTCAATTGTTTTAAAGTGTCACCTATTCTTCCCAAATTGGTGGGCTCTGAAAAAGGTTTTAGTACATTAAATAAAAAAGTTGCTTGGACCGATTATTCTCAGTCGATCAAATACTGAAATAAATGAAGTGACCAAAATTTTTACCTTAGCCATATCAAAAATGTCTGTCAAAATTTTTTTCATATAGTGAATATCACCGAAGAGTATTTTCCGATCAAATTCCCATCGATTATCTTGCGAGGTTGCTTCCACAAGTTGCCGTTCTTGCAAATACGTATCTTCAAACAAAGTAAGCATTCGAATTGCTGATTTCACTTCACGAAGAATGACCCGAATTGACTGACTGACAGTGGATAGTAAAGAGTGTAAGACGGAGATGAAAATTGGGTTTGAGCAACCATATTCGCTATATTCTCGTACACTATGGCTAAACGTCGCTAACGTGACCGGAATCAATGAGAGACGAATGTTTCCTAACGAATTTTCCAATTGTCTTATGCATACATCATTCAATCTTTTAGAATAGGTTTTCACTAAAATAGCACCTGATCACTTCTGGTTTATCAGTGCCAAATTAGATCAAAACTTCCCTTGAGGAGGCTCTGGCAATTGCAAATTTCCCGATCGGGCAGAAGTCCAGACAATCGTCCGAGATCATTTCGGCCTTGAAGTTAGCAATGGCAAAACGAAGGATCTCTCGACCTTTCCAGATCCGACTGCCCGGCAGCTGCTCGTCAAAAAATCTAGAAAAATGTAGATGCATCGATTCTAAAACCAAAAGGTAACTAAATAAAAAAGCCTAGACAAGGGCTCTGGACGAGCAGGGAAATCAAGATTCGGAGGTATATTCGCGCCTTTCACCCTGAAAAAGTGGCCTGCATTTGTTATGACATCCCAACAGGAGAAAGTTTGGACATCTTGCATGGAGTGATGCTTCCTCCTCAGCAGCTAGGTGAGAGCATGGGCCAGTCACGTCGAGGAGGGTTGGACTATCGGCTCTGTCATTGGAAGTGAAACTGAGTTGTTATACCCCGGGTAGATGATAACCTACCGTCTCCTTATAGTTGACTCTTCTTCTAGAAAGAAACACCTGTGTAACAGTGAAAGTGCATTGAACAACAATGATCTTTCACCAAAATGTACGGTGCTGTTTATTATCTTAAAGAAATACACCAATCATATACTGAGTCTGGTGACACCGTGTAAAAGGATTAACAAAGACTATTGATAATATAATGATTTAATCATAGTAACAACATATGAATCAATTTGTAAACAACTTAAGAATATATATTTTGGAAACGATGCCAAAATCACAACAAGTTCCATGTAAAACTTCGCCCTAATTGGGTCTCCGTGTGTCTGTCCAATAAACCAACATGATCAAACTTCTTTGAATCATTCATTGGCCACGTTGGTGACTTTTTCTCAAAGGATACACCAATGATAAATCATCCCGTGCACATTACGGTCATTACCTCCTGGTATGCCCAAAAGTCTCACGCATTCAGTACCCCATAGCTGCATTTCCTAATTGTTTAAATGTATGCATTTTGAAATATCATCTTAGCTACGAGAAAATACAACGAAAAGCACCAGGGGTCATCGTTTTCAGTTTCGTCATTAACACTATCGTAAAGAATAATTTCCTATCTTAACATGTACTGAGGCAACGGTCTTCAAGGGGTTTACTTGGCCGGCCTTATTAGTACAGAAAAAGATAAACCAACATGAGACAAAATCCACTAAGGGTATCAGCCAGTACCAAGACATACGCGGTCAAACTGATGCGGTGGTTGGCAAGATACGCGCCACTTTATTTATTAGTATCCACGTGAATACTCTATGAGCATAAATTTTCGATTATGGTAAATTGACAAACCTGAACAAGCGGCTGACCTCCATCACACTGATCACACGATCACATAAAGCCCACGCTATTCGTTGTAGCAGGGGTCCCATTCTCTCATCTTTATTGTAGCCACGTGAAATAGTCCAGATCAATCGCAGTGATTGAACCATGGCAGGAATGGTGTCTGCTACCGAGTCAAAACTTGGACCAAATTGTACGTTTTTAAAGTGCCTTTCGACCAGAAGGAGGAATCTTTCGGAATAAAAAATTTAGAAATTTATATCTGGTTTACGAATGTGATATATATATATATACATATATATATATAAAGGTTACACTAAAAAGGAGTCTCCAAAACCAAAGACCACCTGAAATTCTAAACGGTTGGTTTATGCCACAGTCCATTGAGAACCAGAAAATTCAAATGAAAATAGATTAATTCGTATTCGCAAGTAAGCTCCAATGAAAGTTACCATGCATGCAATCTATCATTGCAAAAGATTTGGTCCAGGCTGGGCAGGTCCGTAGTTCATAAGGAAATTTACCTTAATGACACCATTATCTACGTGAACGTTCAGACCGTTCTCAACCCGTCGTCAGTCTAGTTGGAAGAAATAATTTTTTACTGCAGATCGTACTAATCTACTGGGCATTCTCCGCACCATTAACCATCACTCTACTTTCTTTCCAAAACAAAGTAATTTCCGTGATTGACTCGTACGATACACGGTAAATCTCAAGTCCAGACCATATTTGCTCCCGCGAGCCGCTGCTTCACAGGGGTCTTCATTATGCCACATCACTGTAGGCGTAGATGCACGTTTTGCTTCTGGAACGCATAGCATGAATCGGCTGAGCCAGACCGTTGGTATCTCCGTAGTTTATCAGAGTCGGATCATCGTTTAGTAGCCATGGGCTGTTTTTAGCATCTTTGGCCTAGTTGGTTAAAATAACAAAACTCCTGTATATAGAACCACAAGTACTTGCGAGTAGTGTTTGAGATTTGTATTTTCTATGCTTGGCTGACTGCTTTCGGCTTTTATCGTCCACGCACAAACTTCAGATCGCTTAGTAAACCTCACCTACACTCGAGAAACACCAAACTGGAGTTTCGCCCTTAACAGAGCTCATCGGCGGTAAGAGCTAGCAGCCCGGAGCGTTATAGACGACGACATATGGACAAACGTAACTTGACATTTCTGATTAACTCGAACTGGAGCCAGCTGTGCATTGGTAACACACGCCTTCCAGTTAGAAAGCTTGGTTAGCCTTAAGAAGAGCGAAGCTCTCGTTTGTTGTCTCTCGAGTGTAAGGTTGACGTAAAGATCTGATGTTTGTGGGTGAAAGCTGGAGTCCGAATGGCAGTCATTCAAATGTAGAATACATATCTCGGCGGAAATTACTTTTGTTGTCGAAATTTGAGCAAAGTTATGAAGCCAAATTAAAAAGTCATGCAACCCCTAAGTGAAGTTTGCAGTGTATGTTGTTCGGAAATGTGCATTTATTCCGTTCCAAGTCAGAACGACCATAAGATGGTCGGAAGCTGCTAATCGACGAAATACTGTAATACCAATCTGTCCTGTTAGCTACCACTGATGTCCCAGTTAGCCTGTTTGCTTACGATTGCATCATTTTCCCTCCGGTTATTTCCATTAGATTTAACATAGTAACAATATCTACCGATCTTTCACATGTGATTTTAGTTGGTCTACATGTTTTTTCAATCCCGCTTTGATTTTGATTACCTTAAACTATGCTTCAATCGTTCTACCTCTATCACTTCAATAGGCTGGCTTTTAAACTACTCGTTTTGCCCACCCGGTAGCAATGGACCATTTCAAGCCTAAACCGTTGCTGCACGAACTACTGAGTTACGTTGGCGAAAATTCCCACTCAACAGGGCGACCATAATTCTTTCGTACATGTATTCTTTCTATGGATCATAACATTTGTTCTATGACATTCTTTTTACCCAATTGCTTGTAATAGTATTCCATGAACCTGCATAGAATTTGTCTAACCAATCCTGAACCCGACTATGTGTAGTCTCAGCTTTGCGGTTGTCAAAAGATCACTACTTCCACATTTTGACATTGATTCCTAACCAGTTTGCTTGCTTTACGAACGTTCAAACATCTGCATTTCTCGGCCTCTCTCTGTCTCCGAGCTTTGGTCTCTTGTCTGTACCGCGTCATCTACAGACCCAGTTGCATTATCGGGGAACATTTGATCGCCTTAATTTGTGCTGCTATTACTCTGGATGGTATGTCTACTCCTTTTGCCATAACTATGTTACCCTCCCTGTCCAAGACCGGTAATCTAAATACTTGATTTTTCGTTCCTTTCTCTCTTGCTTCTGGTTGATTCGTTTATGAAAATGCACTCATCGTCTTCGGAAGCTTAGTGGAACTCGTCTCAGAGCAGCCAATGTGCGTTCACTTCATCAGTGTGACTCGGTTAACCCTCGTATTGCGTATTTATGTTTTCTTTGATCATATTCAACTACAATTTTAAACATGTTAGTGTGCACAATTTGATTTACTATTTCATAGCATAAATTAATTACTTACATTGATTTCTCTGCTCGAAATATGGTCATTCAATAACTGGACAGGCCACCGTTACAGTCACTGATTACTTTTTCCGTGCATCTCGTTCAAATTTATGTGGGCATCTCCATCTATGACCTTTTATTGTATAGCCACTTCTGGAGTTCCGCTGATCGTTGCGTTCATACACAACTTATGACATCACGAATTTCTTAGTGCCCATGCCTTTTTAAAAGATGAAAATTTATAGATAATGAGCTTGAAGGATTAAAAATACGTACATTTGTCTTGTCCGTCGTGCTTTCGTAAGAAATTGCATTCCTGACGATAATTTTGTGGTCATTTACGGGCAGGAAACTGACCGAAATGAGACACACTTACTACAGTCACTACGGTGCACCAGATCACCATCCCACATTTGTACTGCGCTCGACAAAGATGTGCCCTTTGCACAACTATATGTTGCTACATAGTCAATCGGTGGGGATGAAAGCTCCTACTGATCAGCGAGATAATATAGCTGAGCTGCACACTACCCGGTCAGTGCGAGCGTGGAAAGTTGCTGAAAATGTGAGGAGCAATGACCTATATGACATTAAATTCATTGATTAAGAGCCCAGACGAAAACAATTTTCCTTGGCTCAGATTTCTTCTTGTAAGATTACAGATGAATCCGACGGTCTTAATGGGACGTGGCAGTCATGATAAATTTTCAAAATATTCATCGCTCTATTCTTCTTTAGAGACACCATAATCCAGAAAAGATGTGTGAATTGCACCTCCTGATCTTTTTCATCACTGGAAGTACCGGAAATTTCCAGCAGTTTTATATACTAATATTTACATTTTCTTGATCGCTGAATTAGATCGAAAAGGCTCCATCAACACTCGAAGCCTACTCGCTGATGTAGTCAATTTGAACTACAATCATCAATATTCGAAATCGTTTCATAGCTCTCGTTGACGAAATCTCGAAACGGCTCGATTGTTGGATTTGACCTTTAGACTGTGAGCATTCAGTACTAAGACTAGATGAGTTGATCAATTCGACCTAATGTTTTTAGTGATTTACCCAATTTTCGGCTTTAATGACAAGCATTATCGGCTGAAATATTTATCTTAAACTTTGCAACCAAATCCGTTTAGGCTGTTTGAACTTCAAAACTTTCCTGATACATGAATAGAATTCTTTTGACCAATAGAATCACAATGATTATCGATGCCAGTCGAGAATCAACACAACGTACATGAAATAGCCCGTAGATTAGGCTCTAGTTTGCGTACAGGTAGATCAGCTGAATTCGTTGTGCCACAGTGGACCGTTCTGTGGTGTTTTCGCGCAAGCCGCGCAGTGTAATCCGGCACAGCTTCTCGCTAGTCTGCGTAGACAAGCCCACAATGAGAATGGTAACCACAAGCGGTCGTCAGATCCAAAAATATGGCAAATATGACTGGATGGAATGGATTCCAAAATCGGAGTATTTCCAACCTTGTATTTAAATCCATGAAATATAAATATAACCTGAACTTGATCCCGTTCTGTTGTGGTCTTCCTGTCGACTTTATTCTCGTGTCTAGGGTCAAAGCCGATTCAGTACCTACTGATAACTGGTATCCATTTGTTACCATGACCGGCCGAAATCCGTACACTAATTTCACGTTCTTTCCGTTTCTCGCAATCATGATTACGACTACCTACTCCAGCCACATATGAAGGCAACAGTCGGAATGAAGATTCACCACTGAAGTCTATTGATTTGCGTCAGTGCCTTCGGTCAGTGCGACGAGCCTGTGTGCCCGAGACCATGGTCTGTGGGTTCAGTTTATAAACTGTATGGGTTGTCTGAGTAACCATGGTCTAACAAGTTTCCCAAGATCACCATTTTCGATCATCTGCGCAGCCCATTCGTTATACGTTACTGACATGTTGGCTAGCCTCCCAGGCGGGCTTGTGTACCAGACACGCCCATTTCACCTTAAGCTTATGACCATGCAAACGAGTACGTTGCTCAAATCTCTACTATCGGACCAGCCTGCAAAACGCCTACTACTTCCAGAGGTTTAGTGAAATAAATTCAAGTATGGTGCACGCGGGTTCGTGATACAAGTTAGTCTAATGAGTAGACGTTTTCTTGATTAAAACACACCTCGAATTGTCCTTTGCCTCTAGCATCAACGCCTTGATCTCAGCCCCTCGTGAATACGGTTCTGCATCCGGGTTCAAGGTAGACCAAGCATTAATGACCCAACGTGCCGTTTTTGTTCGCAGGGCCTCCGCTACAGCTGTTAGAACTTTGCATCGATATCGCCAATAATCAACTTCTTCCAAAGGTCCGGAACTAATCGGCCGCGGCTTGTCCAAATTTGTCAAAACCTGATTGATTTGCTCATCTGAAGTTCAGGGGGTGGATGATCAAACATGTATCAGAAATATTGGTGCAATCTACATGGTTCGGACACAAAAGTGAACTCACTAAGTCAAGTGAACTAAGCGTTTACTATCCCACATTCAGGATTTGAATTCCGGATCCATCGGTCACTTTGCTGATAGTCGGCAAGTTTCCGATTGCTTGGTTGATACCTTAGGTGGGTCATGGTTACCGGTTTTACTTCCATGGACCCTAATCGCTCTTTTGGTTTCACCCATGATTCATATAAGTATTAGAAAAGTGAACATGCATCAAAGTACGCCGTTAATCGTTAGCTTATACTGCAGTGTTTTATATTGGAAATTATTGTTAGTATCGATTAAAACAATCTCAATGTAACGTTGTTTGTGAACAGTTAGTACTGTTAAAGACGAAGTATCTAGCGAATAAAATAACTGGTCAAAATTTTCTTCTCAATTTCAAGCTTCATACCCAACTAACTTCCAAGCAAAATTTCACAACTTAGAGCTCTCAGCACCTCCATTTTCGTAAAAACCAAAATGCTGTTGTTTGGCACCTCTCTTGGGTTCATTATTGAGGATAAAGTCGAAAAAATCTGAAATAAAGGACCCCGTAAAAAATGTAAAAATAGCCTCATTTGTCCAAGCTCTTAGCTCGTGCCCGTATTATTTATACCATTACTGAATTGAATTTAGAAAACCGTTAACACAGGAAAGGAGAACTGCTAGTCTAACTTGAGATTAATAGGCTTTCTTATCTATATTTTACTCCCTTTATTACTGAAAGGGAAGCGTATATCATTTTCAGGAAGGAGTCCGCAGCCAACAAAGGTGACCAGCGGTAGGAGGATTCGAACGCACGAGTTTCATGTCCGAACGCCACGACCTTACTCGTATGACCAACGGTGCAGTAAGTTTCACTTCCCCTTAATTAATCTCATTGACCATTTGATCGCGTCAGTTGCGATCAAGCTTTAAGTGCTCCGCGACTAACGCGTCGATTTTCGGCTTTATCGGTTTTCGTGCAAAAATGACCAACTTACAAGATGCTGCACGACGTTGACGTCCGTCTACAAGAAATCATTATGCGCAACTGAGTTCTGTCCTAGTTCTTTCCCCGCCCAATTTGAGAAGTCAGATGACCAATCTTGGGTTGGTGACTGATGTGATCAACTGGTCAGCAAGATGCACCGGATCCCTGCAAAATTCACTGCAGCCCTTTGATCTCAAATCAATCACTTCTTAGTTTACCATTTCAATGTCTTTTTTCCTGAATTTAACCCTAAAGTGGTGTGGCATAATCATATGCATCACCACCAGCCCCACAATGAACAGTTCCAGCAGTAGTCAAAATTATTAAACAGCAGATACCATACAAAGAATACTGGTATCCAGTAAAAGGTAGCAGAGATCCCCGTGGGTAGATAAACCGTTGCAAAAACATATCGCTGTTTAGTTTTAAAATATTTTGGTTTTCTAATTTACCCTACAAAGCAAACCTGGATGTAGTTATCAAGAACACATACTTACCCCAAACACGGAAAAGGCGTGAAATCTTTGGAATCATGGCAAAATCACGTGGCGGATCGATAGGGTAGCTGTCAGATGGCATGAAATCCGGCTCTTCCAAATTGAACACACCCTGAAGGGCTGTGATAGTCTCCTCTAAAACGGTGCTAAATTTAAATAGTGTGACAGAGAATTCATCACGCAAACGTTGCGTGTCCTCCACATTACCCGAAGTGGAATGCTTTGAACTCTCTCCTCGATCGGATCCGTGTGAGTCAGCCGAGAGCTCGGTGACTTCGTTTTCCCGACCGGGTGATCCACCGCCACCACCAGAGCCGGCAGCAGTATTTGGACTGCCGCCACTTCTACTCATGCCACTTCCACTGTCGTGTTTCGAGTGTGAACCCTCATAACTCTCACCGTCCGAATACAATTCTCTTCTTTGCCCGTAGTACGCCAAAAGACGTAGATAGACCTGTGTTAAGAAAGCGGTGTTAAATTTCAGTCAGCAAAAAATGACTGCAGCATGCAGAGAGCAAATTAGGAAAATTATTCCATATAGTTTCTGTACAGAGCTCACAGTTATTTGTAAGTGGTTTGTGGGTTTAGGGTTCTCTATGCCTGACTGACTGTCCTTCGGACTTTATCTTCCATGCATAATCATTCGATTATCATTTCCGCCTCACACTCAGAAGCCCCATGTACGAGAGGTTCTTTCCTATTAGGGCTCATTCGTGGTTCATAGCCTTAACTGCACCCAGAATTTGAGCCCGGCCTTTCTAATTGCAAGGCGTGTGTGTTACCAACGCACCAGACTAATCGAAATTACCGAGTCAAGTTTGTTCGCATGTCGTCCGCAGTGTCAACCAGCAGCGCCCAACCCATTCAGTTTCCTCATGAAATGCCAATTTGAAGCTCACTAACCTAACGAACGGAATAGTAGTCAAAAAAGCAGTGTTTTCCTGGTATCCCAGTGAATTAGAATTGGACATCTGAGCAACGTCGACATTGGTATAAAAATTCACTAAACCATGATAAATCGAAACGGTTCTTTGCTGGGGTAAAAAGTGACACCGAGTCATCCACACAACAATGATCAGTTTTTAAAAGGACCGTTACAAATGTCTGAGGTCAGTTAAAAGATTTAACCATCGTGTATGAAAGTCTGTCAGAACTGATACTTAAGCAATGTGAATCGTCGAAATTAATTTCCGACGGAAAAGTTTCGTTTCTGTTAGGGTAATAACAACTTACTCTCAACTGCAGCCGGGCCAATTTGTTTCTATATTTAATGGTGATTTATTTTAAACACACTATGTTAGAAGTAACAGTGGACAGGAGATATAACGCTAGTGGAAATGTTTGACAATAAAGTTGTCGGCAAATGATAGATGCAAATGATGATTAAGTTGGGGCCAATAAACTAGATAGATTCTTGTTTGGTGGGTTACCGATGTCGATTTTTTCGTTGTTGGTAATACAAAATAATTCATCCTGGTTGTAGTGATTGTGCAGTTCTATGGAAGGTGCTAATTTAGTGTGTCTGCATCTTCATATTATGAAATATAATGTGTAGTCTTTTGCGCTGGGAGAGAACAGCGTCAAACACGGACAGTTGGTTGGAAAGTGGCCGTCAATCTCACTGGAGCTATTGTATACGCGTTGATACTGTCTGTAACGCTTATTGGGCTTAGGCTCACGAGTTTTCTTTTCACTCTTTCACATTCGAGATCAGGACGCGTGCAAGCTCACACCTCCCTGCTCCCGCTGTCCGGGGAGGAGGCACGATCCGTGCATGTTGCAGTACAAACAGATGATAACTAACTTCGTCTTTGCTCACTTCCATGGAAAACAATTCATGGATTACCTGGGCTTGTATGCACCAGACATTTATTATTTTGCTGGACTAGTCCACGCTTGCGATCTTATTTATGTAGTCTTTTCATGAGGTGAAAACGTATGATTCAATTGCAAAGATGAATCCGTCTTCATGTCACCAGTTCACCCGGTCGCTGACAGTTGGGCAGGCACACTTCCTGGACAGTTGAACAGCGAGACACAGTCTGCCTATTAAATGTTCATGTTCAAGCTGCATCTACAGTTCTTCTGAACTAACCTAAAAACTATAGTAAGAGAACCTTTCTGTTTGACAACGGAGAGAACTGTGTACATGGAGTGTTGAGTGAGTGTGAGAATGACAGTTCTGCGTCACGAGCTTATTTTGTGTGGAGCTGGACACAGATTACCCATATCGTGTCTAAAGCCGGAGATGTTTTGTCATAATTTCAGTCGATACCCTCGAGTCATTTGGAAACTGATAAGGGAGTCATATTTTCGCAATCCGTTATTTACTGTTAAATACAGCACTGATTTTTTGCTTGCTTTTAACACTGTTATTCTTCTTGATATGCCTGGATTTTTCAGAGTACTCTGACCCTGCGATTTAGTCTATATTGGATGATACACGGGTTTTTTGCATGACGTTCCATAGTTTGAGAAAAATCCTGAATTTCGAAATAAATTTAAATATAGCATAGGATCTGGATAAAAAATGACTCGCATGATCGCTCACACGTCCGTCCGGTTGTTTTGACCTTCGGCATTTCACATCGCACTCATAATCAGTGGTATGGTGACTGTAAATCAATGCTCCCGACAAAATCCGAGTAGGATTAACCAACTTATTATTAATCTGATATCAATTTATTCCGGCCACTTGGGTTCCGCCACAGCGTCACAGAGTTAATATCGAAAAGATCAAATGTTACGGTTTAGTCATTATCCACCATCAAAATTCGTTGAGCTATTTTGATTTCGAGTTTTTGAAGAACAGTGGGCCAAATCTCTAGGATCACTCTGGTGGCTAGTAATAAGATTCATATCACAACCTTAATTTGTCCAATATCATACAAATAAGGCAGATTTAGGTTTACTTCTAAGTGTTCTAACTATCTGAAGTTCTTCAAACCGACGCGTCTCGTTCGTAACCGCAGCGCAACCCTATTCGAGTGCACAAAAGATCGATTTGGGGGTTACCTTACCTTGCGGAACACTCTGTGCGCACAGTCAAGCAACGAGCCACGAAGACATCCAGTAGTGATCTGTGCAGAAAATGAGGGCGGTAAATCGTTTGCTTGTCGTGTGCGCATTAGTGCATCAGTATTTGATCTGGAGTGACAATTACGAATTGCGTAGAAATACATTCTTGTTTCGCACTCATCTGCCATCTGCCCGGAACCGAACATCGACAGGGGGGTTGCCATCAGACTTTCACGTGGATACATTCGAGCAACGAGCTGTTTTGACAAAATGGTAGCCAGGAGAATGGAACATATTTTTGTTGTGTTTATATTTGGAATCATAATATACAGTTCAGACACCGGCAATAATGCGAGAATACGTACAACCAATAAGAACTGGAGTGACTTCGACAATGACAAGCCAGCAGCAATTGGGAATAGCGCTAAGGATTTACTAACAACTCATGCATTTACGTAAAAATTAAAAGAAACCCCGGCTGGTGGACTACGTTCGGTCTGATGGCATCCAAACCTGATTTAAACTTCACTATAGCCAGTCATCACAGTTTTCACTTACCGGTTGTTTACGCACGTTAGTACGAAACTGTACTGTAGTGTATCAAGTGACTCGCGCGTAGACTTATAATAATTTCGTACACCGTTTAGCATACTGTTTGTGTGGGTTCAGTACCGTTGTTTGTTGGTCTATCAGCCTACTAATTGCAGTTTTCTGTCCGCACCACCAAATCGGCTAGAACAAGAAATCCGTCAGTTAAATAATTGGCTCTTAACTGACTGATTAATCGTTAGGAGGATTGGGCACAATCTTGAAAGCCCAACTTTTTCTGTATGATCGGCGGTCACCAAGCGGATAAGATCCTGGCGTTTGGACGTGAAGGTCGCGCGTTCGAATCCTCCCAGCGCCGGTCAACTTGCCCACTTGGCATCCCTCTGCAGGCCGCGGCCCCCTTCATGAAAATTCAAGTATATTTTTTTTACCTTTTATTTTCTTTATTAATGAAATAACAGTGTATAACAATTTTCAAGAAGGAGGCCGCGACCAGCAGAGGGCTGCCAGGTGGGCAAGTTGACCTGCGCTGGGAGGATTCGAACTCGCGACCTTCACGTCCAAACGCCACGACCTTATCAATTTGGCCACCACCGACCGGGCTTTCCAGAGCACAAACCTTCGAGCACAAGGAATCAACGACTCGCGAATGAGGAAGAACTTCTGTGTGGGAAATGAAAACATTAACTCAGAGCCGTACAAAGCTTTTCTAGTTAGTTTTTCGCAGTTCGGTTGACGTGAGGGCTAAGGCGTTCAACTCGCAGACGTTCACCCTGGGTTCGCTTCCCATTTCCGGCACGATAGACATTGCTGACAATTTCCAGACAACAGAGATAATTAGAATCCTAAATCAATCATTCCATGATTTTCAAATCGACAAGTGCATGTTATACAGTCGGGAGAGTCATTTTAAATTTCGATCGTGTTTTAGTAAATCTCCTACTACTTGAGCAGCTTTAATATAAGTTGCTCAGTATGTTTCTGTAAAGTGATTACAACTTGAGCACTTATTATATCACCTTCAAAATCTCCCGTAATAGAAACGGCTATTTTTATGAAGGCATATTTGCTTTGAACATAGCCAGCATCTATATTGAATGCACATAGCAAACAAACTGTTGGAATCTTGTTCCTTTTACATGACACTGAAACGTGATGGAGAAGACCGTATCGAGTTCGATATGATCCCACAACATTTACACTTGAACGAGTATTGCCCAACTGCAATTACACAATCTTCGATATCCATTCCGAGTAGAGAAACAATCCAATCGTGAGGCTCATTGAAAATTGGTATAGTTTGCATTTACATAAACTATCTAAAATCGTTTTTCACGTATTTGTATAAGAATCTCTTCAAATGGAAACATTTTCTATCACTATCCACAATAATGCATACTTACACCAGAGCAGAAAAAAACACTGGTCTAAGATCACAAGCATTCGCCCCTCTGTTCGATCGTAAGTAAAATATGATTATGCTGGTCGATATTCAATTTTTGAAAACAATTGATCTAGGACAGGAGTTTCTAATTTAAATCCGTGGCGAACCATCTCTGCAGTTGTATGTGTGGCGCATATGTGATAAACTTCACTGTCAGGGGCTTTCATTACTCCAATAATGACTGACTTAAGAATCAGGTATATCGGTCCCGATGCGGCCACGCATTCATGCATTTGTATGGCCCTGAGATTTGTTTCAATATTTAATTGTCATAGCAGATTAAACCCATCGATTTTGCGACATTTTTGTTTACTCTGTGACACGTCATTCATAACAGAGACCCGTTGCCAATTTCTGCTCCCAAAACTGCTAACGCACTAGTATACACGCAAAGACAGTGAATATTGTCACATAGCTGAGTATGATGGTATCAGCTGTATTTTGTAATTTAGGGCTTCTAAGTTTTCGCAGTTGTTAAGACGGACCAACTGCGCTGCTGGAGTAACGGATGACACGCTTAGATTTCTGCTAATTCGGTTGCATAACTGGTCATCTCTAAATGACAGAGCAATTAAAACTTATTTCTTTTCGACTGTAATCAGGTTTTCGCAGACGTTTCTCTGCTTCCGATAACTGCCCCAATATACTGTACGACATGAACAGTCAGATGATCAGGTGAACACTTAAGTGACAATGATTCCCCGCCACTGAGCGTGATATTGTCAGTCCGGTAGGCGAGAATGCCAAAGCATCTCTCGGTCATGAAGACAATTCTAGGATGTGTCTCATTAAGGAACAGTTATTCATACTGATTTGAACCAAGCTCTCCTCGGTCAATTTTCTCTTCAAGAGCCATTCACTATCGATGTACACCCTCCAGTTTGCTGAAGCCCTTAGTTAAAAAGTCATTGGTAATGAGATGTTTTGTGGAACGAATCTAGGAAATTGAGAGAGGGCGATTCCTTGAAGTTTGTAACCAGGTCCAAACGGTACGACCTTATCCATTTGGCCACCGCCGGTAGCAAAGGGTAGGAGAACAAAATGTCACTTTGGGTACACATCTGGAAACAGTCGTGCGCGGTAAGTAGGTGACCAAAAGACCTGAGCTGAAGCAGCGGCCACTGGTTCCAAAGGATGCGCTGTGCTCCCCTGCGAATCAGATCGTCTAATCAAAGGCTTGGATTGGGTTCTCTCACATCAACTGGCTATCCCGATTTCGGAAGCCGGGTAATACACCGTTCAGAGAGGAGTTAAGAATTACGATGGATAGTCGTTGGCTTTGAGGAAGAGTTTGGAAGAGCTAACACGTGGTGAACCAGACACAGTGTTTGTTCCCTCTTTTCCTACACTAAAAATACGATTCTACATTTCAAACACTGAGTGATCCATTTCGAAAACAGTGGTGATGTGGTTGCCAGGATTGGTGAGATGCTTAAGAATCCATGAAAACTATACTTAAGTGCAGGTTCACTACAGAACCACGTGTATTCGTTTCACCACGAAGCGGACCGAAAGAGCTGCACAAAGATGAATAAAAACGCTTCATTAGATAGAAGTGTGTATACACATCAATAACATTGTGCTCAGGGTTAACGCACTGTTTGGGAGAGAATTCAAGGTCAGTGCAATTGAAACGGGATTGAATGAAATGTGATTCACAAGTTCATGTCATGATTTTCTTTTATTTATTGATTGCCGTTCATGTCGGCAGCTCAACCAAATGTGAATTTATGGAATTGCAGCAACTTGCATTTGATACCATACGTTGGACAATATCAATCCTAGGGCGGTATTTGGGACAAACCCAACAATTAGACAGACTGGAAGTGTTCAGACATGTTCTTACGGAAGGATTGCGTATTTCCTCCGCTTGAAACCACTGTTACTCCGCTGAAGAACTACGCTCCATAATGAACCAATACTGCTTGGCTTTAATGCTGATAAACATAACTTAGTGTATCTGTTGTATTTCGAGACCGATCCTAAAAGACCCATTCTCCTACATGATAGAAACAGCATGAAATAGTTGGAAAAAATCATCAAGCCACATGTGAATTAACAGTATTTTTCTGGCAACAGCACAATTTCAGCAAGTGAGTTCCACATAGATAAAATATTTGCTATTCAATTCGTCTTATCGACCGTGATATATATATATATATATATATATATATATATATATATATATATATCAAATTAGACTCTGCGCAACTATCAAGGGATGATCAAAGAATCTCAGTTGTGGTTATTCTGTGGACTCTTCCACCGACAGATTCCATGCACACTCCTGACTCCACATATTAGATTCTGGTGAGACATAAGAATTCGGAGTGCAAGAATAGTTGGATAAGGGAGTAAAGCGAAAGCATAACGGATGCGCGACAACAACCGCAAAACTGTTCGGGTGCTCCCGGGCAAAACTTTTTCAATCATACAGATACTAGCTAAAATTTATACATA